>ML382169.1:9746-44462 GCA_005239525.1 Nicotiana knightiana
TTAAAACAACCTATTAGTGTTGAGGAAGATCTTGATAAAATCGAGCAGCTTGAACAAGGTAATAATATTGTTACTATATTTGTTGTATATAAGTGTTGTTGATATGCTTATATTTATCACACGACTCATTATTTTAATTTTCTTCTTCAGATTTAGCCAGCAATGGAAAAGACCCTTCCGTAATTGACGTGTAGTGTTAATATATTTGGTAAGAATTCGAATTTAACCCATCAAAGCCTCAAGTATTTGTTGTATATAAGTGTGTATATACTGTTAATTGAACTAACAGTGGGAAGCAAGAGATAGTTTAGTTCATTTTGAACTAACAGTGGGAAGCAAGAGATAGGTTTCCTTAATTTCCAAGAGATAGTTCCTTATTTAGTTTAAGTATTTTTATTAGTAAGTTACTTTAGTTAGTAAGCAGCAATTGTTTTCTCGTTTAGTTCATTTTGAAAATAAACCAAACACTTAAAACATGGATGCTATGAATTACTTTGCAGGTTGAATCACTTAAACCATTACTTTGCAGGTTGAATTACTTAAACCATTTTTGTTCTTCTTTTCAGCAGGTTGAATCAATGGGGATCTGTAACACTGGTTGATGCTGACTGCTGATAGGCAAATTTTGGCCAATGCCCTGCTGCTGATGGACTTCTCAAATGACTGAATGAGCGTCCCCTGATTGTGTACAATCTGCAAATGTGTTCTGCTTTTTAGTATTGTCATTTTGTAATTTGCAAATGGATGTTCTGTTTCTGTAAGTCGTTAACTGGACAGGTGCAATGGACGTTCTGTTTCTGTAAGTCGTTAACTGGACAGGTGCAATTGACGTTCTGTTTTTGTAAGTCGTTAACTGGACAGTGGACATTATGGCAGACTGGACTGGCAGTTGGCACTTGGCCATCCGTTTCTTTGTACCCTAACGATTTTGTTAACAACTTAACAAATAGTAGGTTTTGTTAACAACTTAACAAATAGTTGATGCCACCATCTTTCTTTGTTAGGGTTTCTGTATGAATTTGGTTAATGACTTAATGCCTCTTTTTTTGCTAGAATTTGGTTAATGGTTAATTTGGTCAAGGAGTTACATTAGTAGGTAGAATTAGCAGTCGATTATCATAGGTAGAATTAGGCCGATAAACCGCTCGATAACCGTCCGATAAGAGGTAAACTGATACCAATCCGCCCGATATCTTATCGGGTGGCTAACAGATTAATATATTTAAAAACCGATAACCGATAAGCCAAACCGTTAAGAGTAAATAACCGTCCCATCCGCCCGATAAGCAGCCCTAGTTGGCTCCCAATTTGCCGCCATTTTGTCATTAGAGTTTCGGGGCCGCTCAGATGTCTGATACGAATTGCAAGGTAGAAATGACACCCTGTAGCAACTTTAAAGGCTACTATTTAGGAATTAGTTAATGTGTCTTTGATTTAAGTTTTTAAGTTCATTTTTCTGATAAAAGTATTCTAAATTATCCCAAGAATAAGAATTTTAGTTTAATATTTTAGAATAAATTAAGTACTAACTATTTTCTAAATAACATTTTTGAAGATGACTATTTTTGCCCTTGTCCCATGTTATAATTAAGATTGTTCAAAATTGAATCGAAACCGTTAATCGATCTGAACCGATGTCTTATTGGCTTATTGATATCGGATTATCGAGGTAATGGACAGTGAGATTATTGAGATTTTATAATTAACGGTTTAACGGTTTGGGGGCGGATTACTCAATTTTCTTATAGGATTAACCGTTAACCTGTTAAGAATTTTTATATTTACACTTTCCTATGGATCTTGAAGTAGCAAGAACTCCTAAGACTCGATGTTCATTCCACTTTATAACTTGTCCATCCGAATTTTCAATTATATCCAGCTCAGCAAGTCTGTTACGATGCGTACAAGAAGTTAGTCATCAAACCCGTCCATAAAAAGAATTCATTTCAATATTATACCAAATTTTTTTATTTAGTTTAGCCGATCACTATAAAAAAAATAGGAATTAATTATGAACGTGATCGCTAATCTGTCGTTAAAATGTTCGTAGCTAGCAGAATTTCTTGATAATTTGTTAATCCATCGCTAAATGAGATTAGCGATGGATTTTTTTATTTAGCTACAGAATTTATCTGTCGCTATAACCTGATTTTTTAGTAGTGGATAAATCGTCCGATAATCGTTAATTCGATACAATCCGCCCATTATCTTATTGGATGACTAGCGAATTAATATATTTATAATTCGAGAATCAATAAATCGAATCATTAAACTTAATTATCCGCTCTATCCGTCCGATAACCATCCCTGCTTATAATATTGCCCCGGTTATTGGAGGAAACTACTTAAATACCAACTATTTCAGTATAGATTTCGAAGTGACCATAATATCTTCTATTGATGGCGGGTAATTACTGGCAGTAGGATTGTAGATTTGAAGCGTAGGATGTAAAATTAGCCTACTTACAATAGACTCGGCAAATTTTTAGAACTTTGTAACAACTGGCAGCTTAATTTTGCTTTTTGTGTGATAAAGAATTGTTTTTGCATATTGTGAGAAACTAAGAAGATAGGATAAGAAAGGAGTTTTAAAATTTACCACTGTTTGTCTGTTTGATTGATGGCTAGAAAACGGATGGGAGCTAAACACTATTAAAAAATCTGATTTTAGATACGATCAATTTTGTAGTTAAACAGAAAAATTCATCGCTAATATCATTTAGCGACAGATTAATGATGCCGCTCGATAAATTAACGATGATATTTGTAGCTAATTTTAATATTTTATGTAGTGAAATTTTTTACAATAATTGCGAGACGCTCTAAAGTTAAGATTATTGATAGATAAATAAGGCTTAAGGCATGCGTATGTGCTTTCTCAAAGAGTAATTGTCTAACTTTTCCTTTTCTTTTTCTGGCAAAATGCAAACATTTTCGTGAAAAATCAAAAGACAAAGGGCATGGTGGTCCGAAATCTTGGGCGTGGGCAACCATTCTGTGCTAGGCACCGACTAATCCCGACACCCTGGGCCCTGATTAACCGGCTCACTCAACACCAGGAAAACCATCTGCCGCAAACATAATACAAGTGGCAAGATATGAACCAATTATTTTCATCTATTTCCGCGAAACTTTTGGAAAAACAAATCTTTTTTTTTCATTTGTCAAATTAGTATCATTTTTTTACTTTTTCTACCGATAGATAAGTTAGCACATCGATTACGTGTAATTCTCACAAGTCGTATGAACTGATGGTATGGGACTCTAACGTCTTCCTCCGGGCAGAGTCCGTACTTAAAATTTATTGATTTGAAAATCTAATTTATTTAAGTTACTGAATTTTAAATTATAAATTATACATATTATTTATTTGTTGACAGAGTATGTTGTTATTGTCGTTGTGTATATATTCGTTGAATTTCTTAAGATAAATATATAATAAAATAAAAATTACTGAATTCGATACAACCTGTAGGCCGTATTCTAGTTCCACCCCTGCTTGCCCTCAATTATAATTAAGGACTTTCAGCTACTGTTAGCTTACGATTTCCATGGCGTAGAGGTGTCATTTGAAAGTTTTCTTACATTAATTTACTTGTGGCCCAATATGTTTAAGGTCCATAATTAATGTTTAACTAACAGATCTCATCCGTCAGATCGGTTACTTGATAGACGTACCAGATTAAGTGAGAATCTCTACAAATTGGTCCTCTCCCCACCCATTAGGGTTACCGTATTTTTCCTCCCATCATTATAGGCGGCGGTAACGTAAAACTAGGGCAAGGAGTGAGAAATTAATTTCGATAAACGCTTCCGCTTCACGATAATGACTTACGATTCAGATATGTTTTCTATAATAATTATGTGTAAAATTATCATATTCAAGATTCTGGTATATAATTATGTTTATACTAATATATGGTTTCACGAACCTGGATTACTTGGACCGATAATCTTATTAAAAGAATATAAACACATATATGTATAACGTGTGAATTCTGTGTCTATTTTGGACTTTGTGTTCCTTTTGAAATTAACAGAATACTGTTAAAGTTAATTCTTGGAAGAAAACACCTATGACTGTTACCCTTTTAAGCATTTAATGTCTATCAATAAATTATTAAGTAAAATAAAGAAGATTTGTTATTAAAGCTATAACGATGCAGATTCAGAAAGTTCACACCGTTGAGATCCCTTGATTTTCTCTAGGATTGTATTTTGTTAAAGCTATACATATAAGGACAAATTATCCCAAAACTCTGTTTCTGGACAAAGAATTTTTCAATCTAATGTGATATTCATTGTGTGGCCTCTTTAGTTGGATTACTTATGCTTGTTATTAATATTTTATCGATTCAGCTGCCTTAAGTTTTAGTTTACTGGTAATTATCTTTTGCCCTAAAGTATTTTGTTTTGAGCCATATAACATATTTTGGTCATTAAGTTGATAAACCTATATATATTTATTTTATGTATGTGATTAATGTGTATATAGTTTGCTAGTCACAAAGTGATCAAACTAGATTTTTTAAAGTATTCACATGCATAAAATTTTATGATCTCTATTTTGTGTGTGCACTTATGTTATATAGTTTGTTGGTCACCAAAGTGGCCAAACTAGTTTGTTTATGAAAATATGCATACATAAAATTATAGTTTATCCATGAAATTAATGAAATGCCTATAATTAAAAATTAGTGGATAAATTAATTTTCACTATTGTTAGAACTTAAATATTTACCCAAAGGTAAATCAATTATTCTATGAATAGTGAATATGATGAGGTAAATTAATATTCTTAGTCAAATATATATTGTCTGTCCAAAGAAGGCATATATATTTGGTTAAAAATATTTTATTACCTATTAAAGACTAAATGACATTTAAATTATGATAGTGTGTCGTAGTATCTACCCAAAGGAGAATTGCGATGTGCTTTAACTGTTTTGTTGAATCCATATTGATTTGTGAGCATGTATTATTTATTTTGCAGCTATTCCTTTTCATTCGCTTGCTTCGTCTGTTAATGTGTTCAACGGATTGAACTTCTTAGAATGACGTGAACAAGTCCAGTTCCACTCAGGTGTGATGGATCTTGACTTGGCTCTGCTGAATGATAAGCCCGTTGCCATTACTGATTCGAGCAGTGCAGATGAGAAGTCTTTCCATAAAGCATGGGAACACTCTAACATGCTAAGCCTTATGTTTATGCGAATGAATATTGCCAACAACATTAAGAGTACTATTCCACAAACAGAAAGTGCCAGGGAATACCTGACGTTTGTGGAAGAACGTTGCAGTTAAGTCTCTCGCTGGTACACGAATGACTGAATTCACGACCATGAAGTTTGATGGGTTGCGTAGTATGCAAAACCATATCATCGAGATGACTAACATTGCAGCAAGACTTCAGACCTTGGAGATGAAAGTGGATGACTCCTTCTTGGTTCAGTTTATTCTGAACTCGTTGCCTCCTGAGTATGGACCTTTTCAAATTACCTATAACACTATTAAGGATAAGTGGAATGTTAGTGAATTGTCCAGTATGCTTACTCAGGAGGAGTCGAGACTTAAGAAACAAGGGAGTCATTCAATTAACCTCATGGGTCACAGAGCTGGTAAAGGACTTAAAGTGAAGGCCAACAAGTTCAAGAAGAAGAAAGCACCTGCTAAAGCTCCACAAGATGCTAACAAGGAACATAAGGCAGATACGTGCTGTTTCTGTAACAAGGAAGGACACTATCAGAAAGATTGCCTGAAACGTAAAGCTTGGTTTGAAAAGAAAGTTACAATTAATGTTTTTGTATGTTTCGAATCAAATTTAGTAGAAGTTCCTAACAATACTTGGTGGCTTGATTCTGGTGCAACTGCTCATGTATCTACTACGCTGCAGGGATTCCTTACGATCCAAACTACAAATCCAAATAAGGATTTCTTGTTCATGAGAAATTGTATGAAGGCTCCAATTGAAGGCATAGGGACTTATCGTTTGATCATGGAGATTGGACATCACCTTGATCTATTACAGACTCTTTATGTACCTTCAGTTTCTAGGAATTTGATTTCTCTTTCAAGACTTGATGTTTCTGGATTTGATTTAAAGTTTGGAAATGGATGTTTTAATTTATATAAGAATGCTATCCTTTATGGTTCTGGTTTTCTTAGTGATGATTTATATAAATTGAAACTCGATGTTGGTTTTTCTGAATCTCTTTTTAATGTTCAACATAATGTTGGAATTAAACGTAGTTCACTAGATGAAAGTTCTGCTTACTTGTGGCATAGACGTTTGGGGTCATATATCCAAATAAAGGTTAGAAAGATTATTAAAGAATGAGATTCTTAGAATCTAAATTTTACTGATCTTACTATATATTTGGATTGCATTAAGGGAAAGCAAACCAAGCATAATAAGAAAGGTGCCACAAGAAGCACCCAACTTCTTAAAATTATACACATCGATATTTGTGAACCCTTTGATGTTCCATCTTTTGGTGGAGAGAAATATTTTATTACCTTTATCGATGATTTTTCACGTTATGGATATATCTATTTGTTGAAAGAAAAATCTCAAGCAGCAGATGCTCTCAAGGTGTTTGTTAATGAGGTTGAAAGGCAATTAAATAAAAAGGTGAAAATTATTAGGTAAGATAGAGGTGGTGAATATTATGGTAAATATAACGAATCAGGACAATGTCCAGGTCCATTTGCAAAGTTCCTCGAGGAACGTGGCATATGTGCATAGAATACTATGCCAGGAACACCTCAATAAAATGGTGTTTCAGAAAGGCGTAATCGAACACTTATGGATATGGTTAGGAGTATGATGAATAATTCCTCATTACCCAAATCATTGTGGATGTATGCTCTTAAAATCAATGTATATTTATTAAACAGGGTTCCTAGTAAGGCAGTTCCAAAGACCCCTTTTGAACTGTGGACAAGAAGGAAACCTAGTTTAAGGCACCTGCATGTTTGGGGTTGCCCATCGGAAGCTAGAGTTTATAGTTCACAAGAAAAGAAATTAGATTCTCGAACAGTAAGTGGTTACTTTATTGGTTACCCAGAGAAATCTAAAGGGTATTGTTTTACTGCCCAAACCATAGTTCGAGAATTGTTGAAACCGGTAATGCAAGATTCATTGAGAATGGTGAAGTTAGTGGGAGTATTGAAAAGCAAAGTATGGAAATAAAAGAGGTGAGGGTCAATATTTTATTACCCACGAATGTACCAACTTCCACACAAATACCAAATATTGTTCCAGTTGTTGAAGAACACTTTGACAACACCGAGCAACATTTAGATGAAACACTTCATGATGAAACTAACTCACAATATCTGACACAAATGAATCGCAAGAAATGCCATTAAGAAAATCTCAAAGAGTTAGAAAATCGACTATTTCGGATGATTACGTGGTTTATTTGCAAGAGTCAGATTTTGACATTGGTCTTAATAAGGATCCAGTTTCATTTTCACAAGCCATAAAAAGTAATGAGTCTGACAAATGGATTAATGCCATTAAGGAAGAGTTAAAATCCATGGAATACAATAAAGTTTGGGATCTCGTTGAATTGCCAGAAATTTCTAAAAGAATTGGGTGTAGATAGGTCTTTAAGACCAAACGCGATTCAAATGGCAATATTGAACGATATAAAGCCAGACTTGTTTCCAAGGGTTATACTCAGAAAGGTGGCATTGATTATAAAGATACCTTTTCACCGGTCTCAAAGAAAGACTCGTTAAGAATTATTATGGCTTTGGTGACTCATTATGATTTAGAGTTACACCAAATGGATGTGAAAACTGCCTTTCTTAATGGAGACCTCGAGGAGGAAGTTTATATGGACCAACCAGGGGGTTTCGAAACTAAAGGAAAAAGTCAAATGGTGTGTAAACTGAAGAAGTCAATATATGGACTTAAACAAGCCTCACGACAATGGTATATAAAGTTTAATAATACCATAACATCTTTTGGATTTGTGAAAAATACTGTTGATCGGTATATATACCAAAAAATCAGTGGGAGTAAGTTTATATTTTTAGTCCTATATGTTGATGAAATTCTACTTGCTCCTAATGATTTAGGCATATTGCGTGAGACTAAAGATTTTCTCTCTAAAAATTTTGAAATGAAAGATATGAGTGAGGCATCATATGTGATAGGAATAGAAATGTTTCGTGATAGATCACAAGGATTATTGGGATTGTCTCAGAAAGGCTATATCGAAATAGTTCTAGAGAGATTTAATATGAATAATTGTTCAACAGGAATTGTCCCAATTCAAAAAGGGGATAAATTTAGTCTCATGCAATGCCCTAAGCATGATGTAGAACAAAAAGAAATGGAATCAATTCCTTACTCTTCAATTGTTAGCAGTCTGATGTATGCTCAGACTTGCACAAGGCCGGATATTATTTTTGCGGTCGAAATGCTAAGAAGATATCAGAGTAACCCCGGAATTGATTACTGAAAAGCTGCAAAGAAATTTTTGAGGTACCTGAAAGGAACGAAGGGTTAGATGCTCATGTATAGGATATCCAAGCATTTGGAAGTTGTTGGATACTCGGATTCAGACTTCGCTGGATGTATTGACACTAGAAAGTCTACGTTTGGTTATTTGTTCCAATTAGCTGAAGGAGCAATGTCATGGAAGAGTGCCAAACAATATGTCATTGCTACATCCACGATGGAAGCAGAATTTGTGGCATGTTTTGAAATCACAATTCATGCATTATGGCTGCGAAACTTTATTTCAGGACTTGGGGTTGTCGACACCATTACCAAGCCGTTGAAAATTTACTGTGATAATTCTGCAGCAGTATTATTCTCCAAGAACGATAAGTACTCCAAAGGTGCCAAGCATATGGAATTAAAGTACTTTACCGTGAGGGAGGAAGTTCAGAAACAAAGAGTGTCACTTGAGCATATTAGAACTGATCTCATAATTGCAGATCCGTTAACGAAAGGTTGACAGCCAAAGATATTTAGTGAACATGTACATATAATGGGTCTTGGCTGTATTTATGATTGATGCACTTATGATGTTTTTAACACTCTGAGCTCGTTTACGTGTTTCTGATATACATTAGTGATTTCCTGTTTCTCATAATGCTGTACACATTATTGTTTTGAGATAGTACAGGATAAGTCTCAATGAGACATTATTGTGGACCGTAATATTTATAGCTTATGGACCTGATACGATGAGTTGCTAATGCTGTAGTACATGGAAGGGGGTATGTAAACAAATTATATATAACCACCATAACTCACATTTAGTAGTTTATCGTATTATGGTGTTTATGATGGACATTATAGAAGAAATTTGTTTATGTGCGACTAATATTTATACGATTAAATATTAATATTATGTGATTATTGGGCCAAGTGGGAGAATGAAAGTTTTCTTACGTTAATTTACTTGTGACCCAATAGGTTTAAGGCCCATAATTAATATTTAATTAACAGATCTCATCCGTCCGATAGGTTACTTGATAGACGTACTAGATTAAGTGAGAATCTCTATAAATTGGTTCTCTCCCCACCCATTAGGGTTACCGTATTTTTCCTCCCATCACTATAGGCGGCGGTAACGTAAAACTAGGGCAAGGGGTGAGAAACCAATTTCGATAAACGCTTCCGCTTCACGATAATGGCTTATGATTCAGGTATATTTTCTATAACGATTATATGTAAGATTACCATGTTCAAGATCCTCGTATATAATTATGTTTATACTAACATCATTAGGTAGCTTGTTAATGCTAACTACTTCATAATCTCACTGAAATGTCCTTTCAAGTTGGACTATGACGTTATTTCAAAAAATGTGGATGCCTAATGAATAAACAAGTAGTTAATGCAGATATTGGACAAGATATAGTAGTAGTGTATATCTGCAAGAATTGCAAGTTTGCTTGGGCGGTGATCCATTGACTGCTTTTCCTTTAAAAAATAATATTCATTACACCTTCGTTGATGGAATTAACATTGTAAGTAAAAGGCATATCAAAGTTTTGTGTTATCTCTAATACCTAATAATGAACCTATTAATAAACTAACAGATGTCCTGAAAAAACAACTAAAGGCAAGACGTGGAATGAATTTGCATGTAGGTAAAATAAATAAGAATCCTAAATCTAATTTTCTTAGTTATAATTGAAATCGCATTGAATAAAAAGAAATTGAGATGATTAGGACAACTAAAAAAAAAATTATTTGCACACAATAAAATAATCGAAAGTTGATATAAAACATTGACACTTTTAATCACAATTAAAAGCATTATTACTCTCGAAAACCACAAGGAAAACGATCCCTAGGATGAGAAAAAGGACATAAAACGAAATTATAATAAGGATCTTGAATAATAAAAATTACAGCAGAAACACAAGTACACAAAACCACCTTTCACTTTTAGCATATCTTTGTCCATCAGCCGTCACACAAGAACTTGTTTCCTTTTATTGCCATCCGTTGTACTTTTTAATTCCAAGTGAAATCAAAACAAACAAACAAAATTCTTACACCAGAAGGAAGAAAAATCAATCACTAGAGTTCTGAATATTAAATATACGAGCACACTTATAGACAGAACAAAATGCTTGTAAAGTCGTCAAAAACAAGAACATAATGCAAGCCATGAATGTGAGAAATTGCCATGATCCAAACACATAGTGTTTCATCATTTTTCCAATCTTGACTTTCCATCTTCTATTGTAAAATCCATTCACATCTTCAATCACTTTATCTAAGAATGGCACCTTTGTTAATCTCACCGATTTATTCATCCCATTCCATAAGTTTGCAACCTCTGCATCACTCTTCAAACGGTTCAATATTATTCCCTTTTCTCTAAGTAACACTGCATCTTCTTCTGTATCAATAATTCCGTTTATTAATTCAGTATAACGCGTAAAAACCAACGGTCCTGATGCGTTACACGCTTCGTATGCAACTAAATTTCTCAGGATGGCCTCTGTGTTTATGTCTAGAGTGACTGTAGGCAAATAAAATTTCATCTTTTTAACGTCGAAATTTATGCTCATGATTCCCGCATTGGTCGCTACAAAACTTACTCCAGCTTTAGTAAGTTTTGTTACTGATGGTATGGCTATTTCTTCAACAAGAGGGGGTTTATTGATATTACTTTCACTTTCTTTTTCGGGATTTTCTTCTGCTTTTTCTTCTGAGAAGCACATATGTGCCATGGGTTGTGCAAATAGTTTAATTCCAGGAAGATTAGAGAGTAGTTTCCATGGCAGCTTAAAAATCAATTTAACAGGTCTGGAAAATACTATTCTTTTTAAAAGACGTACAGGCCCTCTGTTTATTTTCAAAAGGATCTTCCAAACTCCACGAAATACTTGTCCAACGTGACTAATTGATTTTACAAATGAACTATTTTCTCCTCGGTTCACGTCAGTTTGCTCGTGATCGTCTTCTGTTATTTCACAAGTTCTTTCTAATTTTGGCACGATGAATTGATACAGAAAGTCTAGGATATGAGCACACTCTGTGAGTTGAAATTTTGGGATTTCTTTTACCATTTTGAAAGGAGAAAGCTCCTTGCAGAATCCCATTAGCATAGACAGGAGTGTGTTGTCAGCAAAATCTAAAGATGAAAACTGGAATTCTAACATTTTCCTTAATAAGAATTGGGGGATTTGATTTTCAAGCATAATTATATCTCTGAGGATAGCATTATGCGTAGACTTTCGCCCTGCAACATCAACCAAATGTGACATTCTTGAGGAAACTTTAGTTATAAGCTTACCTTTATTAGTGGCATAGATTTGAAGGAACTCAAGCAAGAAAGAGGCATCCACAGCCATCATCCAAGCCAAAGTTTCCCCACTGAAATTCAAGTACTTATGGTACGAACAACGAATTCTATGATCAAACTTTATCAACTGTTCCACAAGTTGCTGGAATTTGAGACCTTGGAGATGCTTCTGAGTTCTCTTGGCAGCACTAAGTTTGTACCTGTTGAGACATAAAATAGTTAAGTAACTAAAATGTATTCTCTTTCGTTGTTTAATTAGATGGTCACACAATTCAACTTGCAACGAACAGAGATCTAGTGTTTAACAAGATGTTTGGCCCATGAAAATGACGTGAGGGACGTGTTGAGATATAAAAATATGCCCTCTTGATAGTTTAAGTTTTTAAAATGAAATGGTGACAGAATTCAACAGTACCTTTCCATATCATAAAGCTCTGGACGCCAATAATGGTAAGGTCCTATTGCCACTAATTGTGGCACGTATGAATCAGGATCGCTGACCATTAGAGATTTTGGAACGTTATAAATGCTCACTGGGATTTCAGTGTCTTCTTCAAGTTCTTCATCAAGTGTTCGACGGATTTGAATAACCCATCGGTGTTCATCGAAGTTTGAACTACTGGAATTTGAGGCCATGTTTGTCGGACATGAAGACATGGTTTCTCTGTTTCAAATCTTTAGATAAAACAAAATATGTAGAGGTTTTGGTTTATTGAATGATGGAGTTACGAGAATTGAAACTCCATGCATATTTATGGGTGAGATTGAAGAACATTAGGATAGTATACTTCACTTAATCCTAAATGCGTAATACTGAATAAAGTGATTATCGGACCTAGCTAGCAAAAAGAATAACTGAATTTAAAAACCTGCTCTTTTTCATGTTATAGTTCAAAGATAGTAACTTCGTTCATAAGCTGAACTCTTTACCCTATTAGTTTTTCATATCCCGTTATCCGTCCTTAAAGCTATAAAAGAGTCAATTTCAACTTAAAACACATTTAAATAGCAAACACTTGTAATAATGTTCGACATATAGAACACCTCTGGACCCAGGTTTTGTTTTTTCTTCTTTATGGGGCAACAATTTATGTGTCTAAACTATAGGTTGATTCTGTCTGGATAACAAGAGCCAATATCTTGAAGGGATTTTTTCATTCTGTGGGGTCCATCCCATAAAAGAAGGAAATACCAAATCTGATAGCAAATCTAGATTTGGAACAAAAGTAAATCGGCGAGTTGCAACACCATTTTACAAACCATTCAATTTGATTAGTTGGAGTGGACTGTCACTCCTCCTGTAAAAGGAAGACTTCAGCTTCTCATTTAACACACCAATCTCAGAGAAAGATATATTTGTGAGTTAGAGAGCAATGCGAGGTATTCATAGGCAGTGTAGCCTGTGAGGGAAATAGAGAATGTGAGCAATATTGTAGTGAGATGAGAATCTTAAAAGAGGGTTATTTCTTTTGAGTGTATAGTTGTTTCTGGAGTATTTTACTCAGACTACTGGGTGTAAACTTCCTCATTAAAGTGGATTACTTTGCTCCTCTCGGGCTCGTAGTTTTTTCCTTATTCAGAAGGGTTTTTCACGTTAAAAATCTTTGTGTCCTTGTTTTTTTTTATTCTTGTTGATTACCTTATCTCGGTACTACATTATTGTTCCGCTGTTATTACCGTGAATATTATTTCTATGGGGGTTTATTCCCAACAACTGGTATCATAACACAAGTTTTGCTCATTCACAGAAATACTATTCACTGTCGGTAGTACTATACTCGATGAAAAACAAAAATGTCCGAGGTAAAGTACGAGGTAGTAAAATTCAACGGAGATAGCAGTTTCTCAACATGGCAAAAAAGGATGAGAGATCTGCACATCCAACAAGGTTTACACAAAGTACTAGATGCTGATGCTAAAAAGCCTGATACCATGAAAGCTGAGGATTGGGCTGACTTGGATGAAAGGGCTGCTAGTGCAATCAGGTTGCACTTATCAGATGATATGGTAAATAAAATCATTGATGAAGACACCGCATGTGGAATTTGGACAAGGTTGGAAAGCCTATACATGTCCAAAATGCTGACAAATAAATTGTAGCTGAAGAAGTAGCTATATGCCCTACACATGTGTGAAGGTACAAATTTTTTGTCACATTTAAATGTGTTTAACGGACTAATCACACAACTCGCCAATCTCGGAGTGAAAATCAAGGAAGAAGATAAAGCCATCTTGCTATTGAACTCGTTTCCATCTTCATACGATAATTTGGCAACAACCATCATGCACGGTAAGACTACCGTTGAGTTGAAAGATGTCACATCGACTCTTCTACTCAATGAGAAGATGAGAAAGAAGCCTGAAAATCAAGGGCAGACTCTCATCACAGAAGGCAGAGGTAGGAGTTATCAAAGGAGTTTGAGCAACTATGGTAGACCTGGAGGTTGTGGGAAGTCCAAGAACCGATCCAAATCAAAAGCCAGAAATTGCTACAATTGCGATCAACCAGGTCACTTCAAAAGATATTTCCCAAATCTAAGGAAGGGCAAAGGTGAAACCAGTGGCCAGAATAATGACGACAACACAAGCGTCGTGGTGAAAATCAATGATAATGTTTTTCTCCTCATAAATGACGAAGAGGAATGCATGCATTTGGCAGGTCCAGAGTCGGAATGGGTGGTTGACACAACAACATCTTACCATGCCACACCGGTAAGAGATCTTTTTTGCAGATATGTAGCAGGTGATTTCGGCATTGTGAGAATGGGTAACACAAGTTACTCAAAGATTGCGGGGATTGGTGACATTTGTATCAAGAGAAATGTCAGATTCACATTGGTTCTAAAAGACGTGCGACATGTACCTGATTTGCGGATGAACTTGATCTCGGGAATTGCTTTAGACCGAGATGGATACGAGAACTATTTTGCAAATCAAAAGTGGAGACTCACCAAGTGATCATTGGTGATTTCAAAGGGAGTTGCTCGTGGCACGTTGTACATGAAAAATGCAGAAATATGCCGATGTTAACTGAACGCGGCACAAGATGAGATTTCTGCAGATTTGTGGCACCAAAGAATGGGTCATATGAGCGAGAAGGATGGCATATTATTGCTAGAAAATCACTCATTTCTTATGCTAAAGGTACAACGGTAAAGCCTTGTGACTACTATTTATTTGGTAAGCAGTATAAAGTCTCATTTCAGACATCGTCTGAAAGAAAATTGAATATACTTGATTTGGTATATTCTGATGTTTGTGGTCCAATAGAAATTGAATCGATGGGCGGTAACAAATATTTTGTTACCTTAATTGATGATGCTTCACGAAAATTATGGGTTTATATTTTGAAACCAAATATCAGGTGTTTCAAGTTTTCTAGAAGTTTCATTCTCTTGTGGAAAGGGAGACGGGTCGAAAGCTAAAGTGTTTCCGAACTGAGAATGGAGGTGAGTACACTTCAAGGGAATTTGAGGAGTACTGTTCAATTCATGGGATCAGACATGAAAAGACAGTTCCTGGAACCCCACAACACAATGGTGTAGCCGAGATGATGAACCGCACCATTGTTGAGAGGGTGAGAAGCATGCTAAGAATGTCTAAACTGCCCAAGTCATTCTGGGGTGAAACAATTCAGACAACCTGTTACCTGATCAATAGGAGTCCATCAGTTCCATTGGAGTTTGACAACCCAGAGAGAGTTTGGACCAACAAGGAGGTGTCCTACTCACATCTAAAAGTGTTCGGTTGTAGAGCTTTTGCACATGTACTAAAGGAGCAGAGAGCAAAGCTGAATGATAAATCCATTCCCTGCATATTCATCGGATATGAAGATGAAGAGTTCGGGTACAGATTGTGGGATCTTGTAAAGAAGAAGGTCATTAGAAGAAGAGATGTAATCTTCCGAGAAAGTGAAGTTGGATTTGTAGATGATCAGTCAGAGAAGGCCAAGAATGGTATAATATATAACCTTGTTACCATTACTTCTAACAATCCATAAGTGCAAAAAGTAGGACCGATGATGTTGCCGAGCAGGGGGAGCAACCTGGTGAGGTTATTGGGTAGGGGGAGCAACTTGACGATGATGTCGAGCAAGTGGATAAACCCACTCGGGGATAAGAACAACCTTAAACTCTAAGGAGATCAGAAAGGCCACGGGTAGAATCATGCAGGTACCCTTCCATAGAGTATGTTATCATCAGTGATGACGGGGAGCCAGAAAGTCTTAAGGAGGTGCTGTCCCATCTAGAAAAGAACCAGTGGATGAAAGCTGTGCAAGAAGAGATGTAATATCTACAAAAAAAAATGGCACGTACAAGCTGGTTGAACTTTCAAAGGGTAAAAGACCACTCAAATGCAAATGGGTCTTTAAAATTAAGAAATATTGAAATGGAAAGATGGTCAGATACAAAGCTCGATTGGTGGTTAAAGGATTCGAACAGACGAAAGGTATTGATTTTGACAAAATTTTCTCACCTGTTGTCAAACTGACTTCTATTCGAACAATTTTGAGCGTAGCAGCTAGCCTAGATCTTGAAGTGGAGCAGTTGGATGTGAAGACTGCATTTCTTCATAGAGATTTGGAAGAGGAGATTTATATGGAGCAACCAAAAGGATTTGAAGTAGCTGGAAAGCAACACATGGTGTGCAAATTGAATAAGAGTCTTTATGGGTTGAAGCAAGCACCAAGGCAATGGTACAAGAAGTTTGACTCATTTATGAAAAGTCAAACTTACAAAAAGACTTATTCTGAATCATGTGTATACTTCAAAATATTTTCTGACAACAACTTTATTATTTTGTTGTTGTATGTGGATGACATGTTAATTGAAGGAAAAGACAAGGAGCTGATCGCAAAGTTGAAGAGAGATTGGTCCAAGTCATTTGATATGAAGGACTTGGGCCCAGCACAACAAATTCTGGGAATGAAGATTGTTCGAGAGAGAACAAGCAGAAAGTTGTGGCCGTCTCAAGAAAAGTACGTTGAATGTGTACTGGATCGCTTCAACATGAAGAATGCTAAGCCAGTCAGCATAACTCTTGCTAGTCATATAAAGTTAAGCAAGAAGATGTGTCTTACAACAATGGAGGAAAAAAAGAGCATGACCAAAGTTCCTTATTCCTCTGCCGTCGGAAGTTTGATGTATTTGATGGTATGCACTAGACCAGATATTTCTCACGCAGTTGGTGTTGTTAGCAAGTTTCTTGAAAATCCTGGAAAAGAACACTAGAAAGTAGTCAAGTGGATACTCAGGTACCTGAGTGGTACCACGGGAGATTGCTTGTGCTTTGGAGGATCTGATCCAATCTTGAAGGGCTATACAGATGCTGATATAGCAGGTGACATTGATAATAGAAAATCCACTACTGGATATTTGTTTACATTTTAAGGGGGAGCTATATAGGGGTGTGCATTCGATTTATCGATTCGCTTTTGACCCTTATAGATAATTACTTATCGATTATCGATTTGTACATATGCTTATCGTTATCGTTTTAATAAGGTTTCGATTTTTTCGATTTTAATTTATCAATTTTTGGGGTTATCGATTCGGTTATCGATTACACCAATAAGAAAATTTGTGGGATTCCACGGAAAGTATATCGCTATAAACACGCCTAACTAATATGGAAAAAAAGAAGCTAAAATAAGACGAACACCGTTTATAACATAAAAATTGTGTCAACAAGCACATGCAACAAACTAAAGTAAGAGATCAAATGTATGCCACCAACACTCCAACGGTATAGTATCCAACAAAAGAAAGGGAATTTATGGCTGGAAAGAAATCAATTTAAATAAGGTCCTTATCCAACAAAAGAAAGGGAATTTAATAGTAATACTTAATAGTAATTATACGGCTACCAGGGGTGGATTTATTATCTGACTGAGTAGTTTTGATCACTAAACTCTGATCAATGCTCAGTATATGATAGAAAGGCTCTCTTTTTTTTTTGGAAAAAAATATAGTATCCGATGAGAACGCAATTAGTGATGCAAAATGAGCAGAGTAAGTTCACATAAGAATTATAAGGTTCTTTCTGGTTACAATCTTCCAAAGAAAAAATGTATAAACAAGCATGACATAAAGGAAAATGAAATGCAACAACCTAATCTAGCTATTGTTTTCTTTGACATCCTGTATGTAAACAACAAAAGAAAATATGTACAAACTCATAACACTTATCATAAAATTTCACACCGGGAAAATGGGTTCATCACAAATCTAAAATACAACATTATTAAAATAAAGTCGATCTTTTTTTATCAATCCTGGAGAGAATAAAACAACAAAACAAAATAGCCGAAATCCAAACAATATTCACCTCTAGGCCAAAGAACCAAGAAAGAGTCAATAGGAAAATGACATTATGCAGATAAGCTAAATGAACGTGTAAGAAACTTCAAGGAACAGAATTTACATTACCAACATAAAGAAATCAAATGATCAAGAAAGATATTAGAAGGTAAAAGTGGGATACATGTGAAAGAAGAACCAAGTAAGCTATTACGACCCAAAATCCATTAAGGTCGTGATGGCGCCGGACCCTACTGTCAGGCAAGCCAACACTTAATAAATAAATAAAATCTTTATTTTAAAATTCTCGAAGTCATTCCTTTTTTATTTTTCTTAAATAATAATTAACGAACTTCCACTGAGTAAACAATAATATCTTAACAAATTTAAATAGTGAATAAATCCCATAATTATCCCAGAACCCGGTGTCACAAGTGCATGAGCAAATTTTCTAGAAATCATACATGTACTACAATACTTGTCCGGAATACAAACTGGACAAGGAATTTAAAATAAAATACAATACATCTGAGGAAGACTCTGCCGGCTGTGGTCGTCTCCGGATGGTGCAACTCGTCTAAGTCTCCAAGTCAGCCACATCACTGCGTCAAGCAGGGCCACTAGCTATGAATGTACCTGTGCAATAAAAATGCACAACAAGTGTAGCATGTGTACGAAAATAACGTGTACTCAGTAAGTATCCTGACTAATCTCAAAGAGGTAGTGACGAGAGATCTACTTTGACACTTACTAGAGGTCAAATTAATATAATCAAGGGTGACACTAAGCATGGATATCGAAGGCAACTTAACAAGTAGAAACAAGAAGTAACAACTTCTTTCACATTTAATATTCTTAAATCCTCGTCATTTCATTTGACAATTTAAAATCTCCAGGCCAGTAATCAAGTAAAAAACACAGCACGTATGCAGTAAATATCATGCGCAAGCAATGCCGAGGGTTGAATGGACCGAACCAACATAAATGTAAACTGTGCACTGCCGAAGGGTCGAACGACGCGAACCATAGATGCATCTATTAACCTGCCGTGGCGTACGGCCCGCTCCCATGAGAGTAGTGGAAGAAATCACCCCGCTCACGGAATATAAATTGCGAAACGGTCACACACAGTCATGCACATTCAAACAATCCACCCCGACTACATCGGGAAAACAAGTACTCAAGTAAATGACAATTTCTCTTTTAATGGTCATGAAAATAATATTTAAATCTTTTCCAGAAATTTATTTGCCAAGTTCGATAAGGTTTAAACACTTTATTTTTATCAATAAGGTTACAAGTATGGCAATTAAAACATGCTTTCGGGTCCTAGACTACCCGGACATAAGTAAATAGTAGCTACGCACGGACTCTCGTTACCTCGTGAGTACGTAGCCCCCACAAATAGTAGCACATATTTAAATTATTTCACCTATGGGGACTATTCCCCCTTACAAGGTTAGAAAGGAGACTTACGTCGCTCCGAAGATTCATAACTGGCCTCCAAGCCCTTCTGACGACTCAAATTGATGCACAACGCCCCAAAACTATCCAAATAACGGGTAAACCAATGAAAATATACTCTAATACTTATAACAATTCAATTTATATAAATTCCCAGTTCCGCTTGAAAAGTTGACGATATTTCCCTCGGGCCCACGTGCCCGAATTCCTAAAATTTTTCGAAGATAAAGATTACCCATGACTTTACTAACTCCAATTTATAATTTATTCTTAATTTCATGCTCAAATTCTTGGTCAAAATCCAAAAATACACATTCTAGGTGATGTTTTAGACTTTAGTACTACACAATATTATAAGTTAATTGTGCAATACCCAATTTTCGAGTGCTGTCGAATAATAAGAAACTGGTTCTTCTTGGTGTACTACTTACTACTATCTACGGAATAATAAAGCAGTAAAGACACAAATATTTTACGTGGAAAACACCTGGCTCAAAAGGTGAAAAAAACCACGACCTACTCCTCAGTAGGATTTGCTCAAACACTTCACTAAACACTCTGAGCCAAACGGACTTACAAAATAAACTCTTTTGTAATCCTAGGACTAACTCTAATCCTCTTTGTATCAACTAGCCTCTAGCTAATTTCTACAGACTTCAAGCTAACTCTAACTTGAACAGTGTGTACCTATTACAATTTGCTTCTAAGAAAGCTGAAAAGATACATTGTTAAAACTCCTACTACAACCAACTAGATTCAATGATAAATGATGGAACTGTTTCTTCTAGTTGAACTGTAGCCCTTGTGTCGCACAATAATTCTGCTTGCAAAATATCTGGGAATTTTGCTTTCAGCTCTTGATTCACTTCTGCACTTGTGCGTTCTTTTTTTGTTGTTGTCTTTCAGCAGTAATACTTTGAGTATTTATAAAGCCAGTTGTTGAGTTCTGGTCCGATTCTACCTGGGAGAACAAGTTCTTATCAAACTCAACTTCCTTCCTTCGTTTCTGTCCTTGCCGAATTCAACTTCTATTCTCTTCATCAGTTTGCAATCTTTTCGTATTAGGAGACATCCTGTTAGTTCTTTGATACTCAGCAATCACTGATATCTCCTATGCTTGTACGATTCTTGTGCCAACTGCTCCGTTCAGGTGTGTATGCTCTGATGGACCTGGTTCAACTTGCCAATATTTGTCAATCTTCAAAACCCATTCAGTGACATGGGCCAACAAATTCCCCCTTTTTGATGATGACAAACTCTGTGCTTTTATCCTGTATACACTACAAACACTTCGTATATTTTTAAGCAATAATCATTGAGAACCAGGTTCATTAGGTTATAAATATCACACAACACATCTTCCCCCTTTTGGCATCATCGAAAAGTTGCAAAATGATACTTACCAGTTTTTTAATTCTTACTCATGGCCAATGTAGGCAACTGCATGTGCAAACATGATTAATCATCACAAGAAACTAATAATGTAAGCTAAATAAGAAATTGAGACATTTTTCAAAACAACAAGCTTTCATTGATTAACAGGGTTGATCAGCACCAAAACAGATTAAAATCAAAACAACCAAAACATGAGAAAAATAGAATACAAACTAAACAAACTAGACACTTTCCCGAACTAGGCACTTGATAGGTTTGGAGGGGGTAACTCTGGACATTCCTAAGGATGGGAGGGTGCAGATGAGGCTGGGTTCTTGATTTGTAGAAGGGACAACATTTGGTGTAAAACACCTTCATTTTTCTCCTTCTCCTTTGCTATTCTCAGCTTTGAGAGCATCACGCTCAGCTTCCACCTCAATTAAGCAAGACTTCAATCGAAGGATCTCCATATCCTTTAACTCGCTTTCCTGCACCAGAGTACGAACCTTGCTGTTGATTGGTTTCTTCCGAGATGAACCAGGTTCATCTGCCGGGGCATTGGCAATATAATCACAAGACAGCATAATGTCCTTCCCAAAGAAATCCTTAGAATTAGCCATCTCATCCTTCTCTGTAGGAACTCCAAAATGAGCAAGAACTGCAATAGGAAGTGTTATTGTTTCACATAGTGTTCTAAGTCCTTAACTCTATTTGGTCTTAGTTTTCTCATACAGGTGTGGATCTACTTATCGGAGCTTGAGCATGACAGATGCCCCAGGATCATCCAGTCAGGACCGCTGCATTCAGAAGCTGGTTAAGGATATTTTTTATGTTTTGAGTCTGTTTTTTTTTCATCTTGTCTTGTACTTTCTAGTCATGTCCAGTGGTATTGAGTCTTTTAGATGGTGTCGGAGTCTGTCATAGTCAAGTTAAGTTTGTTGAGTTTTTCATTTCCGTACTTCCTGTTTTGTATTTTATGAAGAAAAAAAAGGAGAAAATTTATAAATGGAAAATCCAACAAGATTTTGTTTTTTAGTTTATTTTATTCATTACTTTTCCAGAACGACACTTGGTCTGATTCAGGTGGAACATGATACACAGGCAACCTACATAGTGTTCGATCGAATCATTTTAAAAAAGAAAAAAAAGATGAAGTTGTGGGATGTGAGAAATGATAGGAAAGAAAAGAGTGATAATCGGAAAGAGAAAGAAATAAAAAATGAGCAAACCAAGGAGTGTTGAAGACTAAAATGAACAAATTGGGATGATCCCAAATGACCTTGTGACCCTCGAAGTAATTCTAGAGTCGTTAATTGTTGCTAGGTGCATTACACATAATATGATATTTCTATCTGATAAATGTCCTAACGCTAACGTATTGACTTTGTTTTGCTCCTCTTTGGTACCTTTCAATGTTATCATAAGAAGGCGGGTAGTTTGTGGCATTCTAGCGAGTCATTCCTACAACACAAGGTCAAAGAGCAAAGTAGCCATGGCTAGCAAAGACTTGGACATGGGTGTTATTGGTCCGTCTAAGGAGATTGTTGAATCAGAATCTGAATTGAAAGAAGAGGTCTTGAGTTTGAAAGGACAGATGAACGAAATGTACCAAGCCTGGATTAGTGGGCGTCCTCCACCAGCTACTCTTCCTCGATCCTCTAGCGAGACTGTGTTCAAAGTCCCCGATGCCCAACAATATGCTCCAGAACCAACTTTCAAGGTCTCAGATCCATACTCTTACGCTCCTCATTTTGAGCCTCCCGGTGAAACTGAAAAGCCTGCTAAGACAGTGGAGCATGATGAGATATCCAGGAAGGTGAAAACCTTAGAGCATTCTTTAAGAAACATGCAAGGGATAGGGGGGCCAGATGAGCGTGTCTTACAATGACTTGTGCTTGTTTCCTGACGTCCAACTGCCTGCTGGGTTTAAAATGCAAAAGTTTGATTTGTATGACGGACATGGAGATCCCGTGGCCCATTTGAGAGGCTATTACAGTAAGATGAGAGGCTCTAGTGGGAAGGACAAATTATTGATGGAGTATTTTAGTCAGAGTCTGAGTGGGGCAGCTCTAGAGTGATACACCCGCCAAGACGCTAGCAGGTGGTACATATGGGACGATATGGCTCAAGCCTTTGCCCGAAACTTTCAGTAAAATATAGGAATTGTCCCGGATCGCATGTCCCTCGCCAAGATGGAAAATAAGCCTAATGAAAGCTTTAGGGAATACGGGCTCAGATGGAGAGAGAAAGTTGCCCGAGTCAATCATCCCATAGAAGAAAACGAGATGGTCGAGTACTTTCTTCAAGCTCAAGAGCCTATTTACTTTGGGCATTTGATCTTGTCTGTGGGTAAGCCTTTTAATGATATGGTAAAAATGGGAGAAATGGTAGAAGATGGGCTGAAGTCGAGCAAGATCCTGAGCTATTCTGCTTTAAAATCCACAACACAAGCAATTCAGAATGACATAGGAAGCTTGCTGGGTCATAAGGAACATGATGATGTTGCCATGGTTGTCTTAGGATCACGACATGGCCCAACGGGTCCGCCTGACCAATACACTCAGCCTCGACCCCAACCCAAAACCTATCCTCGAGCTCCACATAATCCACCTCAGTATTATCCTCTGAATAACATCTGGTCATCTGTCCAACCGGTGGGTCACTCCTTATGGCGAGCTCCAACACCGCATAACACACTCTTGCCTTCACAACATTTTCGAGCATCCAAAACCCTAGAAAATAGGGGCATGGAGGGTAACAAAGGAAAGGAAATAGCTTTACGCCAATCGGATAATCCTACACAAGCTTGTTTGAAAAGTTGAAACATTATGGCCTGATTGAGCCGCTCCTCGGCTATACTTTGGACCCATATGCAAAAGGTTTTGACCCTGCTATACGTTGCATGTACCACTCTAATGTCCAACTGCATAGCCTTGAAGATTGACGTGCTTTGAAAAGGGAAATAGAAAGAATGATTCAAGAAGGGATAATTGTGATCCAGGACAGTGAGACCCAGAATATCTCACCGAATCCTTTACCTGCACATGATGATGCATACTTTGTGGGGATGATGTGTGGTGACATGGAGTATGAGAATCCTATCGGGAACTTGTCGACTGAAATTAAACAAGACCATGGTGATTCTGATGAGCAAATTTGTGGCTAAATGTCAAGCTTAGCAATTGAAAAGTCACTGTCGCCTCACTAGGAAGGAACCTTGGTAGCTTGTTTTGATATATTTTTTTTCTATTATCTGGGTTATTTCAGGGTTGTGATCTAGATTTTATTTGTTTTATTGAGTCAAACCCTTCTATCCCTCTATTCTATTTGTGTGAGTCTTGTCTGCCTGTTTTGTTGCTATTTTCCTTATCCGGGTTATTTTAGGGTTGTAACTCGGATTTTAGGTTGTTTGTCCCGTCTTTAAACCCTTCCATCCTTTACTCAATGAAATTCAGTTTGTCCTTTTGTATCATTATGTGCTTAGTTCTATTCACGCCAGTTTTAATGACATGACATGTATGCGGAGTTTTTAGCCCGATCTTGAAAGCCAGTCTAATCATAGAATAGTGAAACACATTTTTGAATATGATAAAAAGACGCATTCACGCATTCTAAGATAACTTGAAACTTGAATTGAGTGAAACTGAGGCAGTTAGTCTGGGAAATCAAGAGGTTGATAAAAGTATACAACAAGAAAATGTCCCTCAAGCAGTTTTAGGTAGATCGGTCAATGTTGAAATGCATCCCTCTGCATCAAGATAAGGTTGAGTCTAGTCTGCTTCGAACTGGCGAAGTTCATTCATTGGGATAATATATTGCTCATTGGCAATTTATGTTTGTATTGTTGCCATCAAGAGACATTATGCATGGTTCTTTTGTTGCATGTTTGTACTTGGCAATTTTAAAGTTTGGTATGACGAAGACATTTCATTATGCTACCCCAAACACTTTTATCTTTTGCCACCTCTTTTAAGCCTTAATTTATTCTCTTTCATACCCCTATTTTTGAATCAGAAAAAGAGTTAGAAAAAAAGAAACAGAACACATAAACATAAAAAGAGAAAAGAAAAAAACAAAGGAAAAAGAGAAAAATAAAATGAAAATAGAAAAAGAGAAAAAGAGAAAAATAGAAAAGGCAAAAAAAGAAAGAAAAATGGGAAAAACAAAACGAATTGTTCGTATGAACTGCGTTCGACCTGATTCCTTTGAAGGATACGTAGGCAGCCTTACTCTAAGGTTCGGTCTCCTCAAAGCAAAAATAAAATAAAATAAAATAAAATTCCCCAGACTCCAAGAAACTGGGGCAGAAGTTTTAATTTTGGCCAGAAGATTTGATTCCAAAAGTTGTAATTTTGAACCCTTTCATCTTAAATTATTTTGAGCCTTCATGCCACCCTTTCTTTCTAACCCTGTCCAAAATCCTACATTACAGTCCAAAGAAAGACCTTCCGACCAATCTTTGAGTATGCCAAATCAAGTGTGTGGTAAAAGTATGATCTTCTTGTATCATGGGTAATTCTCAACACAAAGAGAGAAAATGATAAAATGCGAGAGTCTTATCGGTGAAAACCCTCATGGGCACCGTAAGGCGATGGTGAGTTGAGAAAAAGAACAAAATGAGAGAGGCTTGATGGTGAAAACCCTTCAGGGCATTGCAAGTCGACTAAGGATCGTGAATCAACTATGACAATTGGAGCGTTGAAGCCCAATTTCACAGCTTAGGGGTATAAGAAGACTTGAAGATTAGACTCATTTGACAGATCATGCCGCTTAATCCAAAATGCATGTCATGATCAGTGGAGCTGGCTTTCAAACTAGATTAGTTTCTACTTTGTTCTTTTCCTGGGTAATTGTTTTTTCTTGTCATATACTATATCTTCTTGTTTTTTTTTTCTTAATTTGTTCCTCTTGTTTTGTGAGACCCTTTTGAGTCTGTTCTTTTGTCGAAACAAGTGAGAAATGACTTCAAAATCTGCTACCAGCTTTTTAATCACACAATAGCCGAGTCTGGCAAGCACATCAAATTGGCATAAGACAGAGGAGAATTGTGTGTGCACGGAGTTGTTGATAATAGATGTTCTTTTGGATTGATGTAAAATGCAAATATTTGGTAAATGTTAGAATACGAGTGCAATGTATCGGGTATAAGGTGTTGGACATGAACGAATCAGGAATATTTCTTGTGATAAGGGTTGTCCGGAAAAATGGTTGGCCGACAACAAGAACTATCTTCCAAGTTGAAGTCCAAGTTGATCATGACAAGTGCAAGAGAAATTGCCCTCGTAGTCAAGGCCAAAAACTAACCACCATGTTTTAAGCTCACAAGTTTTCTTTGTCTGAAACAGGGATGAAGGCTATGTTCATATCAAAGCTTGAATTTTTCAAGTCTAACGCCCCAATTCTGCTTACGCAAAGGCTATTGAGAAGATCACACATCACCCATAGGAGACGTACTTCCTAGTCTGGGTCTTTCAAGTTATATTTATTTGTTTTAGGAGACGCACTTCCTAATTTTGGGTCATTTAAGTCCACTCCTAGGAGACGCACTTCCTAATTTGATTCATTCAAATTTTACCCCTAGGAGACACACTTTCTAGTCTGGGTCTTTCAAGTTATATTTTTGTTTCAGGAGATGCACTTCCTAAGTTGAGATTTCACTCCTAGGAGATGCACTTCCTAGTTTAGTTCATTCAAGTTTCACCCCTAGGAGACGCACTTCCTAATCTGAGTCTTTCAGGATATACTTTTAGGAGACACACTTCCTAAATTCAAGTTTCACCCCTAGGAGATACACTTCCTAGTTTGAGTCATTGATTTTACCCCTAGGAGACGTACTTCCTAGTTTATTTAAGTTTATTCCTAGGAGACGCACTTCCTAGTTTGAGTCATTGAAGTTTCACCCTTAGGAGACGCACTTCCTAGTTTGAGTCATTGAAGTTTCACCCTTAGGAGACGCACTTCCTAGTTTGGGTATTTCAGGTTATATTGTTGTTTTAGGAAATGCACTTCCTAAATTTAGATTTTACCCCTAGGATACGCACTTCCTAGTTTTGGGTCATTGAAGTTTATTCCTAAGAGATGCACTTCCTAGTTTGACTCATTGAAGTTTCACCCCTAAGAGACGCACTTCCTAGTCTAGGTCTTTCGGGTTATACTGTTTAGGAGACGCACTTCCTAAATTGAGATTTTACCCCTAGGATACGCATTTCCTAGTTTTGGTTCATTCAAGTTTCACCCCTAGGAGACGTACTTCCTAGTTTGAGTCATTCAAGTTTTACGCCTAGGAGACACACTTCCTAGTTTGGTTCATTCAAATTTCACCCCTAAGAGAAGCAATTCCTAGTCTGGGTCTTTCAGGTTATATTTTTGTTTTAGGAGACGCACTTCCTAAATTGAGATTTTGCCCCTAGGAGACGCACTTCCTAAATTGAGATTTTGCCCCTAGGAGACGCACTTCCTAGTTTGAGTCATTGAAGTTTCACCCCCAGGAGACACAATTCCTAGTTTGGGTTTTTCGAGTTATATTTTTGTTTTAGGAGACGCACTTCCTAAATTGAGATTTTACCCCTAGGAGACGCGCTTCCTAGTTTGGGTCATTTAGGTTCATTCCTAGGAGATGCACTTCCTAGTTTGATTCACTGAAGTTTTGCCCCTAGGAGACGCACTTCCTAGTCTGGGTTTCGCAGGATATACTTTTAGGAGACACACTTCCTAGTTTTGGTTCATTGAAGTTTCACCCGTAGGAGACACACTTCCTAGTCTGAGTCTTTCAGGTTATACGGAGACGCACTTCCTAAATTAAAATTTCACCCCTAGGAGACGCACTTCATAGTTTGGTTTATTCAAGTTTAATCCCTAGGAGACGCACGTCCTAGTTGGAATTGATTCCATCCCTAGGAGACACAATTCCCAGTTTGGGTCATTCAAGTTTTATTTTTGGCAGACGCATTTGCTAGTCAAATTTTCTTGGTTTTACTCACAGGAGATGCACATCCTAGTCGAGTCTTTAGTTTACTCTCGCCATTGCATCAATAGCATAAGTGGTTTACAGTTTTGGTAACAACTCACAAATCTTCTGAGTGCAAACTGGGGCAGAAAATTTTATTTGTTTTATTGTTTTGATTGCATGCATCCACCTGGAGAACGAGGGAATTCATTTCAAAATTGTTTAAAATTTTAAGTCAGTTGCAGGCGCCCACCTGGAGAACGAGGGAATTTGTTTCGGAATTATTTCAGGTTTCAAGTCAGTATCAGGCGCCTACCTGAAGAACGAGAGAAGTCCTTTCAGAATTCAATTCAAGTTAGAAGTAGCAGAAGTTCACGGCAAGAATGTGAGTCGACAATGAGATGATCAACAGAAGTAGTCTCAATCCAGAACAAAAGAAGAAGAAAAAAGTATCCAAAATGCAGAAGCAGAGACAAGATATGGATTGCTCAAGACATGATTGAGTCACGAGTTTTGCATGTCCCATCGTGATCCGAAAAGCTGAAGAAGAATGAGCTGGCACCTGCAGCTAGCAAGCATCATGGTTCAAATCAAAAGTCTGCATGAAGAACCATTCAAGACTCAAGATCAAGCTTCAAAGGATTTATAGATAGGAATCTTGTAACTCGTAGCTGACAGGCTTAGTAAGTCTTTTTCATTTTTAGCTTTGGAGTAACAAGGAGCTCAACAGCAGCAGAAACAACAGTGAAATCACAGCTTCTCGGTAGTCCCAGCTACCAAAACTTCCAAAACTACACTGACCTGATTCCTTTATAGCCAAGGATATGTAGGCAGCCTCCGAAGTAAGGTTCGGTCAAGATTTTCCAAAATGCTTCCCATGGAGTGTCAAACGGACAAAAATTATTCATGATTGCTCACTTTATCTTTGCCCGAAAACTCTTCGTGTTCCCGAGTAACGAGGGGCAGCTGTGAGCACCTAATTTTTGCCCTACAGAAAACATTCCTACAAAATCCACAAAATAACTATTTCTAATTGTTTTCGAATTTATGGAATTTTAGAATTTCTCTTTGTTTGAATTTAGCTGCATTTTCATGCATATTTAATATTTTAAATTATGAAAAAATCGTAAAAATTGTCACACTTTTAATTTCATGCCATCTTAGGTCTAATTTGCATATTTAGGAATTAACTACTCTTTAATTGTTTGAATTAATACATAAAAAATCAAAAAAAAAATCATACATTTGTTAATAGATACATAGAATTAATTTTGCTAATTAGATTTAAGTTAGGTTTTAATTTAGGATTTAATTAGGTATAATTTAAAATCAATTTGAAATGAGATTTTTTCATTCCTATACATTATTTGAAACTTTATTACCCTTAATGTCCATGTTTAGTTAATTACCCGGCATAAACAAGTTTTGTTTACAAAATATATACAATCCACCGTAAAAGGCTCCCAATCCATTATTTGTGCCTTCAATCAAGGGATGTAGTGGCACCTTTTTCCTTTTTTCTCTCCTCTTCTCTTTCCTTATTTTTCTTCCGCCTTAAAATACATTAATCAATTAAAGTTGGAGGAGTACGATTACTTTTTCAAGATGCAAATCCAACTTGCTCTCCAGATTCGTTTATATGCACACAACTGTCTTCTATTCCTACAAAAATTAAACTCAAAAGTATGCTACCTTAAAAAATTTCGTAAAGTAAAAAAAATAGATACGATGAAAAGCTGTCAAAATTATTTTCAAGTATTTTTTATCAAAGAAAAAGTTCATGACCTATAGCAACAGCAAAATGTAGGAAGCAAGGAAAGAGTTTAGCAACAGTTATAAGTAGTAAACAATGAAAATAGTGTTTTTATGTTTGGGAAAACTGGAAACATACACTCATTATAAAGCATGAGCACAAAGTGCAGAAAAATTTGACTAGAAAAAGAGTTTAAAAAATAATGTCGACGTCTTTTCGTCATATCACATCCGTTCATAAGTTGTATACATTTTTTTATAATTCAACCTAAAGAGCATTAAACTAACCCCAATATTAACATAATCAATTTTTGAATTCGTTTAAATGCACACCATTTATTCATGGGAATTTTTTCGTACACTATTCAGTTAAATATAACTACAATAACATACAACTTAAATACAAATTTTATACAATATGTCTTTTGTATTTGATTTATACATAGTAAAAATAAATTTCATACAACTAATTATATATTATACAATTTATCTACAACTTTCACACATTATTTATACCAAGTTAAATACAGCTACAATATCATACAACTTAAATACAAATTTTATACAATATGTCTTTTGTATATTTTATATTTGATTTATATGCAGTAAAAATAAATTTCATACAATTAATTATATATTATACAACTTATCCACAACTTTCACATATTATTTATTTTCAGTTAAATATAACTACAATAACATACAACATAAATACAAATTTTATCGATATGCCTTTTGTATATTTTGTATCTGATTATACATAGTAAAAATAAATTTCATACAACTAATTATGTATTATACAATTTATCTACAATTTTCTTACATTTTTTCTACAATTTCATAAATAGTGCATATCACGTCTTCTTCTTCTTCTTCTTCTTCGAGTTTCAATCTGAAATCAAAATCAAGTCTAATATTCACCAAAACACCCTCAAAATTGAGATATAAACACCAAACCATATTCTCAATTGTTTGCAACAATACCTAATCCAAACAAATAATAATTTTTGAAAATCCAAGTTCGAATTCAAAACTTCAAAGCTTTTTAATGGTGGAATTGTTGCTCTCTTTTTCTTTGCTTTACATTACTGAAATTAGGGATTGAGAGATAAAGAGAGACATAGAGAGAATACCCAAATCTTTGCAACAACACCCAATTCAAACAAATAAAGTTTTTTGAAAACCCAAATTCGAATTCAAAGCTTCAAAACTTTTAATAGAGATATCTTTGTTAGGGCTGTTCTTTGAAGATATCTCATTCTTCATTGAAAATCAAGCTTTGCAAAAGGCATTAATGGATTTAGGAACTTTGAAGAAGAGTAAGAATTTTATCTGGTTTTTGAAGAATAGTTGCAAAAGGCGTTAACGGAGGTTTGTAATTTTTATGAAGAGAAAATTGTGGGTGAGTGCAGAGAAAATCGTGGGGTGTGATACGTGGGTGAGGGGGGAGGGATGTGAAGAGAGAAACGTGGGGGGAATGGGAATATACGGTAGAGTTAACTTAGGACACTAATTAATACCATTAATTCCTTTAAAATGTACATAAATGGTAATTAGGTATATAAAAGATAATTATAGTAAAACTTGAGTAGGGAATGTAATATAGTTTCCTATAGTGTATAGGAATGTAAAAATTCCATTTGAAATTATAAGAGAGGAAAAGGTCTTATTTGTTCAGCTTCATATATTGGCCCAATAGCCTTAGTACCCTCCCAAGCCCAATTGCTCACTCCACTAGCCGGGACTTTTGCATCTGTACCCACATTTTGTATCACGTTTTAACTTATACCCATTTTGTAAAAAAAATTGCATCTGTACCCGCTTTTGCGCATAACTTCAGCATGCGGGGCTGAAGTAGCAAAGACAATCACGCAAAACTTCAGCGTTATAGTAGACGGGCCTAAAGTAGATCTAGAGCTGAAGTTGTTGTCTTGTAACTGGGGAACTTCAACATACGGGGCAAAAGTTCTCCAGTTATAAAAACAAAAACTTCAGCATACGGGGCTGAAGTTCCCCCAGTTACAGTGGGAAACTTTAGCTCTTTTGTCTTTGTAACTGGGGAACTTCAGCATACGGGGCTTAAGTTCCCCAGTTATAAAGACAAAAACTTCAGCATACTGGGCTGAAGTTCCCCAGTTTACAAAGACAGAACTTCAGCTCTCTTTGTATTTGTCTTTATAACTTGGGAACTTCAGCTCTCTTTGTATTTGTCTTTATAACTTGGGAACTTCAGCTCTAAAGCTGAAGTTTGTAACTGGGAAAATTGTAACTGGGGAACTTCAGCCCCGTATGCTGAAGTTTTGTCTTTATAACTGGCGAACTTCAGCTGAGGGAAAGGGAGCTGAAGTTATTTAAAAAATGGGTACAAGTTAAAAGTTTTAAAAAAAGCGGGTATAGGTTAAATGGGGGCGACGAAATAGGGTGCCCCGCGTAATTTTTACCCACTAGCCTGCCCCAATCCCCCTAATATCCGGCCCGAGTTACTCTTTAACCAGTAAAAATTGCACGGGGCGCCCTATTTAGGCGCCCCTCTTTAACCTGTACCCGCTTTGTTTTTATGTTTGTACCGGTACCTGTTTTTTTGTTAAAAGCCTTTCGAAAAGATAATTTTACCCTTTTACGAGCAGTCAAGCCTACTTTCTCTTCAAGTAAACATCAATCCTCTACTTTCATTCCTATACTTTGCACAAATACTCTCTTTATCTCTCTCTCTCTCTCTCTCTCTCTCGTTCTTCGCTTTTACGATCGTCATTGTTTTTTGATATTCATCACTTCAACTGTTTGTTCGCCAACAATATTACGTATAATCACAGGTACATTACAGTACATTTACGTTCTGTGTATTTTTTTTTTTTTTTGTGATAGTCATGTTCTATAGGGTTTTTTTTATTTTTTATTCATGTTTGATAGGTTGTTAGAGGTTAGTTCTATAGTTATTTTTTGTCATGTATACCTTAATTTTATGGAGATGATATTTTTTTTATTTTTTTGTGTTTAATTATTGGTGTTTAAATTTGTGCTTTTGCTGAGTTTTTTTTGTTTTGTAACTGGTTAACTTCAGCGTTTTAGCAGTTGATGTTTTTGTTTTGTAGCTGATGTTTGGGATTTTACGTTTTTGTATTGTTTTGGTAATATGCTGAAGTTTTTGAACGTGTGTGTCTGTTTTGTATTTTGTAACTGGTGAACTTCAGCTTGTTTTTGTTTAGGAGCTGAAGTTTTTTGTTTTGTTATGGTGAACTTCAGCATATTTGGGCGCTTAAGTTTTTGTTTTGTACTTTAGCTTGTTTTTGTTTTGGAGTTGAAGTTTGTGCATTGTTTTGGTGAAACTTCAGCATATAGAGAGCTGAAGTTTTGTGTTTTGTACTTCAGCCTGTTTTTGTTTTGGAGCTGAAGTTTGTGCTTTGTTTTGCTGAAACTTCAGCATATAGAGAGCTGAAGTTTTGTACTTCAACTTGTTTTGCTGAAATTTCAGCATATAGAGAGCTAAAGTTTTGTGTTTTGTACTTCAGCCTGTTTTTATTTTGGAGCTGAAGTTTGTGCTTTGTTTTGCTGAAACTTCAGCGTATAGGGAGCTGAAATTTTGTGTTTTGTACTTCAGCCTGTTTTTATTTTGGAGCTGAAGTTGGTGCTATGTTTTGCTGAAACTTCAGCGTATAGGGAGCTGAAATTTTGTGTTTTGTACTTCAGCCTGTTTTTATTTTGGAGCTGAAGTTGGTGCTATGTTTTGCTGAAACTTCAGCGTATAGGGAGCTGAAATTTTGTGTTTTGTACTTCAGCCTGTTTTTATTTTGGAGCTGAAGTTGGTGCTATGTTTTGCTGAAACTTCAGCGTATAGGGAGCTGAAATTTTGTGTTTTGTACTTCAGCCTGTTTTTATTTTGGAGCTGAAGTTTGTGCTTTGTTTTGCTGAAACTTCAGCGTATAGGGAGCTGAAATTTTGTGTTTTGTACTTCAGCCTGTTTTTGTTTTGGAGCTGAAGTTGGTGCTTTGTTTTGCTGAAACTTCAGCATATAGAGAGCTGAAGTTTTGTGTTTTGTTTTTGGTGACCCTTCAACATATTGGGAGCTGAAGCTTTTTGTTTTATATTTGCTGATTTTGTCTTCTTTGATATGATGTTTTTAACTAATATCTTTTACTTTCTTTCAGCAGATGGCTTCTTCAAATCCTGCAGCAGCTAAAGCATCTAAAAACCGTACACAATCAAAAGCTCATTCAGTTTGTATTGTTCCTCCTACAAGAGCAGGGGAAAGGTATTTTGAGTTTCGATATTGGTTTAACTGTCGTGCTTACTGGAAGGGTAACCACGATTTGAAGAGTTTGATCAAATCTTTCTTGACTCCTGCACAAGAAGAAAAGTTAACTAATGGTACTATTCGATACATTTTGGCTATGGAGAGCTTGAAATGCAGCATGGAGTTGGTTCATTGCTTGTGCCTTTCTTGTATATTCACCAATGATCGAGACTCCATTAGTTTCAAGATTTTTGGGCATAATGTACCGTTCACCCTTGAAGACTTTCACATTATGTACGGTTTGAGGATCACCGCATATAATGTTGAAATCCATCTAAATGCGAGAGCACGATCTTGAAGAGATATTTTGGTAAGTCCAAGGGTGTGACCTTGAAGGACATTCGAGATTTTATGTCTCGTAATGAAATTCAGAAGGACGATGCAAATTTCAACCATGTATGCGAGAGCGATGAAGACGCAGTTAAACTGATGGAAATTCTTCTTGTGGAGTCTGTTATATTTGGTAAAAAGAATGAATCAACGGTACTAGAGGATTATGCAGCGATTGTCGAAGACGATAATGCTTGTGCTTCTTATCCTTGGGGTAATGTCTCTTATGAGAAGCTCATTACTTCAATGAAACATGCATTGGATAACCAATGCAACGAACATTCAACAGAGTATACTATTGGTGAATTTCCATATCCATTGTGTGTTTCGTTTTATGAGCGTTTCCCCGATCTTCGGAATAGGTATATTAAAGAAAACGAGTACCTTGATTCTCTTTAGTGCCCCAGTATGTTACGCTATATATGTGTGGGAGAGCCCAAATATAAAGAACTTGAGAAATATTTCAGTAAT
>ML382170.1:0-51728 GCA_005239525.1 Nicotiana knightiana
CTATATTACTTGTCGACCACGTACACTTGCGTGTGCATTGGGAAATCAACCAACAAGCACCATTAATCCCTATTCCAGATTTTCTAACCTTTCTGTTGCATTAATAGCGATCCCCTTCCATTTATTTATAGCCTACATGTCTATTTTATGTTGTTCCAGGTGCCTAACTTCCGACTCAAAAACCTTTTCGCAAAGCCTTCTATACTTGACTTGTGCTTTAGCATCATCATCAATGATCCTATTTTTCAAATTGACCCCTGGCTTGATGTCTCTCGCTATATCATCTACCAATCATGATGGATAGAAATACACGTGAACGGCATAATACCTGTCTGGCTCGATAGTCTCTTTCTCCACAATGAGCTTCTAGTTCCACATATGTTGTGCCTCGAATTTGAAAGGAATGATGTCCTCTTTGAAGCATGCCTTGTATTGGACCATGTTGGAAACTCGAGGTATGTCTTGCTTTATTCCTGCCTGTCTCATTACCCTTATAGGAGCATAGGGATAAATGCCTCGCAGCCCCATCAACACCAAATAAGTAGTATCCCTTGACCGGATTATGAACTCGCTGCTAGGAAACCACCCAAACATCCAATGTACCTTTTCGTCTTTCAAATTGCTGAAGAAACGAACCCAACTTATAGAGCTTCCGGGCTATGCGAACCTATCTAGGATGAATGTCATTTTATTTTGATGGTGGTAAGCTATGTAGTCATTCAATGGTCGTCGCAGAAGATCTTGCAAATATTCTCCCCTCTGAAAGTGTTCTAATAACCATACTTGCAATAACAAATTACAACCTTCGAAATGTCCGAACCCCTGCTTGTACCTATCTAGAGCGCGGTACATATCGGCTAGGATCATAGGGATGATGGTGTAGGTTTTCCCCTAGATACCTTCCATTAAAGTTCTTGCAACCATAGCTAAACGAGTGTGGATACTTCCCCCTTTAGTTGGAAACATCAACAATCCCAAGAAGCAGATGATGAACACATAAACTCGGCGATGCGTCCAACCTAACGAAGTAATGGTGAGTTCACCATGATGAAAGAGATATGATTTACTGTTCCCGTAACGCTTATAAAGAAATTCAAATGGGATATATGACTTCTTTAAACAAAGCAACTCATCATTTTTCTTGAAACCTAACATCTTTAGAAAACCGTGAGGGGTGCGATTCTCTGGTACGAGTAATCCTGGACTATCCCATAGTAGCTACAAAACCTCCTATCTCTTCTAAAAGAGGAGTCATTTCTATGTCACCAAACCGGAAGACCGCTCTTCTCTCATCCCAGAACATGGTAGCAACCTCGATCAAAGCTCTATTTAGTTGGATATGGAGCAAAGATGGCAGGTTGCCAAGTACTCTTCTCACATGATTCTTTTCTCAAGGCACAAGGTCTTTCCACCAGTCAAGCAGCAGAGATGGGATGTTTTGGACCATGCCAAACCTAGGGACTTTGTGCTTCATTTTCTGCAAACAAATAAAGGTTATCCCTTTTACCCTCTAAATTCGACTATTTACACAATAACGATCAACATATTGGCTTTTATTTCTCCAAGTAATGCTTATAACGTGATGATGCGCATTGGGATTATGGAAATCCCGTTGGGCTTTGAACAAGGCTTATCTTAGCGGGCTATTACGTTAACAACGTCTTAACATGTATTAGGTTTAACATGATGCATGTACATTTGATATTGTAGTAAGGTTTCTAGAAAGGTCTAGATAGGTACTCTCAAGTGGACAACTTGAGAGGGAAAGGCACGGGACTGTCGACTGCATCGCTGATCGACTAGTCTACCGCAAATAAACCTTTTCGATTTAAAAAGGGTAATCATGGAAGATCATGGAAGAGCGCAGACACTCATCAAGTGATGCTATGTTGATAATTGGCATGAGTGATTTATGATGTGGACCATGCTTTATGCAGAGATAATAACACGTTGTCAAGTATTTGCATGATAAATACATAAACGAAGTAAGTACATCAGTAAGGTAAACATAGGAAAGGAAGATAAAAGAAAGAAGTCAGTTTAATCTGTGGAATATATGCAAGAATGTAATAAAGCATGCAAGGGAATAGGGATGGGAGAGGCATGGTATAGAAGTTTGAAAAATGAAGAGCAACGAAAAATGGTCATAGAAAATAGAGGTGACTGGGGAAGGGATGTGCACGTTATGCCGGATAAAAATGAATAATGGTGAATAGGGAAAAGGGTGTTCATGTAATAGCAAATTTAAACAAATAAAGGTGGAGAAAGGGAAGGTATGTGCATGTCATAACAAAGAAAATAATCCATATAAGCCAAGTTCACTATGGTAAGAGCCTAAGTATATTCCCAAGAGAGTCGACATGCTGTCACGCCCCTTTTTCTCGCGAAATCGGGCTTCGACATGTGACAACTCTTTTAAACGGGTGTTAAAAGAGAAGAGACGCCACCTAATGATTTTTTAAGGTGCGTTAGGGCACCTATTTGTGGATAACTCTGTTTGAATAGTCAACGCCGCCAAAGATAGGGTAAGGGCTCAAGTTACTTCAAAAAGAAGGTGTTATGCACTCTTCGAGGTCCACAACTGTGGGTCCCAACCGAACTTTAAACTATGTGGATTATAATTAGGCAACATGATCAAATAAATGAAAAATAAGGCAAAGAAATTTATTATGACACAAGGAGAATTGATACAAATGAACGAGGGTATAACTATAACAGTCTATACTAGATGACTAAGTGTATAAGGAAAAAGGAGTGGGGTCCTAATTTTTTTAGCCTAAAGGATTAATTCGTGCAACATAAATAATACTTGCAACTTCCATTTGATAGGGAGTTGCTCATATTATTCAACGGGCACAAACAATCATCATCTGCTACCCGATTACTATGTTAAAGTTGTTTACCTAAAGGCGCTCTAATTCAATTATAAGACGTACCATATGCCTGCACTACCTGTCCCGGAGGCATTGGACCTCTATGTAAGTGGTTCTAGACTTTACGTTGGCTGATCAAAATGATAAAAACTAAGCAACATTCAAAACAAATAGGACAACACTTAAGGATAGTTAAGGGCTCAAGTTAGCCTCCGCAATTAGACAACAAATGCACGCAAACAGATTTCTATGTTAGATAGTAGACAATTATAGAACTTAGTCGAATTGAAGTCATTAAGCCCTATAGACATGGTTTCTATATGATCTGATTTCAAACGTTTAGGCAGTTTCAGATGCAAGGCGCCATTGCAACCTATAGACATGATCTCTAAGTGATCTACGCCAATAAGGGGGAGTGAAAACCATTGGAAACACTTGGAATTACTCGTATTCGATCCTATTGGCATGCTTTATAAGCGAGTGGCAGTATTTTATAGCTGGTGTTCTAATAGTTGGCAGTTGAAAACTGATTCTATAACACTTTTCCCTATAGGCATATTTTTTAGGTGACCGATAGATATAACAGTAGTTGATGGATCCATTAAGAACCTATGGACATGATATCTAGATGAAGACCAGTAGAACTTAAGCTAGTATGGTCCTATAAGCATGATATCTAATGATGCAATTATGAAAATTGAGGGGCAATTATTGGCATTTATTTCCTATAGGCATGATGTATAGCAAGACATAGTGGTAGACATTGGAATAAATAGAGTACTTAAGCTTATGGTTTGATAAAAAAAAAAGTTGTGTGAGTGTGTGATTTCCCTAATGACATGATTTCTAATAGTGTACATGGAAATGTGAATCGCATATATGGCAGGTTGGATAAAAATAACTAAATAAGTCATACGAACCCTATGGGCATGTTTTCTACCCTTTATGCAAACATTAGAATATACCTGTGTCCCCAAATTTCACTAATACCCCAATTATTTATTACAAAATTATTATAGGCCAGATGAGGGATATAAGCATAAATATTACACAAGAAACTATAGTGGGCCTAGAGCAGGCCCAAAAAAGATACCTAGTATAGCCTGGGCCTTCAACAAACTCCTTCTTCGCAAATAGCACGCCCAGATCCACACAGGGACTACGCCCATCAGTACATGCCAAGAGTCATAGAGGAACTCAAGCCAAACCAACAACCACAAATTGACCATATGACATAAAAATCACTTATACAACCCATTTTGCACAAATAATATGAGGAAAAACTAAACGCCAAAGACAAACTCAAATTCCAACAGCAAAAGGAAGTGATCAAAGAACCCCAAATCCTAGTGTCTCAGAGTTCACAAGGGTCTAAAATGCACCCCGAGCAGTGCTCACACTATAGAGAGTTTTGGTGGCCTTGGCTTTCAGCCGGCCAAGAGTGATAGATTCAGAATAATGTAGGTAAAACTAAAAGAGAGAAAGAACAATGATCAACTGGTGCAGTTTGAAGAGGTGCATTAGTATTTTAGAAGCATACATGGTAGTGGTGGTTAAACAAAAGACATGCAAGCACGAGAATTAGCCAAACTCAAAGGACATGTTGATATCACAAGTTCAAGCACTGAGCATATTAGGCAGGAAACATTTTATAGGAAGTAGGGAAACATGTCTTCTGGGATTACAAGATTAACATACAAAGGTGCACTATGCCAAACGAGATTAAAAATAGAGCACTAACTTAAAAAGTTTAAATCCTAAAGGTCCAAATTATGATGAACACCAGAAAGTAGACAAGCCAATTTATCAATAAGGCAAAATAGTGTCAAACATTATAAGAACACGAGTTAAGAAGCTACTCTAAAGGTCCCAACTAATCACTAGGGAATATAGAATTAATTAGACCAAAGACATAATGAGTGATGAAAATAACCATAGGAGCAGGTCATAGCTAGAGGGAAGGTCTAAGACACATTATAGATACGAGTCAGTTACTATAGGAACCTAGGACAAAGCAGGGAAAAAAACTCATGACAAACAGCCAATGTGAACATTCAAAGTACCAACACATTAGGCTAAACGAACTTAAGAGAGTCTAAATTGTTCAAGTTAAACATATCTCAGAGCTGGCAGTTTAAGTACAATCAAGTGCTAAAGAGGTTTCAGATCACAAAAAGAATTCGATGCCAACAAACTTGCGCATAGAGATGGTCTTGAAACACATTAGGTCATAAAATTTTAGAGGTATGAATATGCAAATCATGAACACAGGAGAATGAAATTGCATAAGAGCTAAGGAACTTACTAGTTGTCGATTGGAAACTAGACAAATAAGAAAGAACAAACTCCACAATACTTTGAATGTCAACAAAGAGCAGTAGAACCCAGGATCTTAGTGCGTCAAAGTTACCAAGGGCTTCAAAGGAACCCAAGGCAGTGCTCGCACCAAGAAAAGTTGAGAACTCGAATTCTGATGGCCTTGGTTTTCAGCCAGCCAAGAGCCAAAGTATAGAACAAGAGAATGAGAGAATAACAGAGTGAAAGCCTTTAATTTGAGTGAATTCCGTAATTGAAAAAATCTCTCCATTAGGAGAATAGGGGAAGGATTTATATAGTGTTGAAGTTGAAAGAAAAAATAAGGAAAATAACTGATTAAACATGAATAAGGAAAGAAATCAAGTAACATGAACGAAAAAAGTAAAATCTCGCATGCAAGTCAGTAGAGTAACAGGAAAGGGGAAAAAAATCAAACTCCAAACCCTAGTTAGGGTTTTAAACTCAAAATCGACCGATTGGTATGAAGAATCCAGTTCCTCTTTGTGTATATGGACTTGATATTGTCCAAATCTCCAAGATTGAGATGATTCACGTATGATATAGAGGTGGTATTGCCAAAGTTGGGCAAATACCTAAGTAATACCAAAATCGTGTGACCGGTACCAAAGGGCTTCAAATATAGTAAGAAAATAATGGTCGAATCCCATTATCAGTGGGATAGGAGAGGGAATTAAGGGGAGGCGGCTAGGGTTCTTCAGAAGAGAGAAGGGGTGGTTTGAGAGATTTTAGGAGCGGTGAGTTATAGGGTAATGGGTTAGGGTTTCAGGTCTAGGGTAATTAAAAGGGTGGGTGATTGTAGATCGTTGATCTTGAAAGATCAACGGTCGAGATTGGGGGATAAGTGGGGGCGGGTCGTCGGAAACGTGTACCGACCGGGTTAATTAAGGTGTTATTTGGTTTGGGCTGCTGATGCTGGGCTAATGGCATTGGGCCAAAGTTTTGGTCCGAAAACTAGCCCTATATTGGGCCAATAATTAAATATACAAAAATTATTTAAAAATAATTAATAGATAATAAAATACCACTTGTGCAATAAATGATTGAAAAATAATAACTTAACATTATAAAAATATAAAAATATAATTTGAGCCCAAATAATGTAAAAAATGTAATTATGCATAGCGTATAGGCTATTATTGCAAAATTATGTAAACAACCTAAAAATACAAAATATAATTATATAAAACAAAATAAGTATTAAATGAAGCATATATACATGGATGAAAAATAATAAATTTGGATGATTGAGTCATCACAAGATAATTTAAAGGGTAATTGATAAATATTTGAACAATTTAAATGCAAGAAAATCAATTTTAAAGCTTTAAAATTATGAAAAATTATAGAAAATGCTTGCATAAATCTTGTAAATTGAATAATGATGCAAAATAATATTTTGAAATTATATACACTTATTTAAAAATATGAAGGCAAAATTAGGTATCAACACGCAAAGGAATTGTGCGGCCGCAAATGTTGAAGTGCGGACCGCAAAAGAGCAAGATGCGGTCGCAGTTACAAATCTGGGACCCGCAGAAAGAGCGCATTGCGGCCGCAGATTAGAATTATGTGGCCGCGGACTTCCAATCCTGACAAGTTAAAGAAAAGTGTGGCGGCCGTAGAACCTCCTAAAGAGCATTTTTGTCCAAAATTTCCAGCCCGGTATAAATAGACGAGTTTCACATTTTTAGGTCAACTTTGGACATCAGCTGCTATAGTAGCCATAACTTTTTACTCTTTTTAGTAGTTTTTCATATTTTGAGCTATTTTAACATAGATTTTATCATTTTAATTAGCAATATGAGTTTAATTATCATTTCTTCTTCTATTTCTTCCATTTCAAGCATGAGTAGCTAGACTTTCACTAGGGTTGTGACCCAACTTTAGTGTGTAAACTTAATGGGTATTAATTTAATGTTTTTTTATGATTGGGTATTTTTTATTTAGCATTGTTCTTGCTTTTATTTGTGTAATTAATGGTTGCAAATATTAGTTCATGCCTATTTGACTTGATTTCTACTTGAGAACGAGAGACATAGTCTAGAAAAATATGGCTAACAAGAAATTGGGTCGAACAAGAGATTGATAATCCCAATTAAAGGGTTCAACCTAGAGATAGTTATAACCCGGCTTGAGCTTTTATCAACCATTTTGTTCAATACCCATTTGGACTTGAGAAAGCCAAAATGGGCAAAATCACTCTTTGACCGAGAGGTATTGAATGGGTAATTGAGTGTTGATAGCTATAATACACCCCGACCAATAAAACAAGCATTAAGGTTTATATCCCATTAGTTCATGCCTATTTGACTTGGTTTTTACTTGAGAAAGAGAGACGTAGTCTAGATAAACATGGCTAACAAGAAATTGGGTCAAACAAGAGATTAATAATCCCAATTAAAGGGTTCAACCTAGAGATAGTTATAACCCGACTTGAGCTTTTATCAACCATTTTGTTCAATACCCATTTGGACTTGAGAAAGCCAAAATGGGCAAAATCACTCTTTGACCGAGAGGTATTGAATGGGTAATTGAGTGTTGATAGCTATAATACACCCTGACAAATAAAACAAGCATTATCCCATTAGGCAAACACCTAGGTGAAGGTCATATCCTTAGGCTTTTTATAACATTTGAAAAAAAACAAAAATATTCTCCTAGTTTTATTTCTCAACTTGTAGTCATAATATAAATTAGACTTTAAAACAACCCAATTTTGTGTAAGTATAAATTTGGATATTCAAACTCACACGCTATGATATATACTACTAACTCTCATATCTATAGCTCCCTGCAAAATTCGACCCCTTGTTGTGTACTATTATTGCATCTATTGTTTCATAACCTCGAATTGAGGTGTGAAATTGGCCGAGATCAATTTTTGGCACCGTCACCGTGGAGCTAAAAATGGTGTTAGCTATATATTTAGGTGTGTATTTGGGGATTTTCTTTCTTTCCTTGTTACTAACGTGTAAATTATTGTAGGTGCAATAATGGCAAACAACGAGCTCAAAAACATAGCTTTGAGGGATGTGGACGTTAAGGATGATAAAATAGATGAGGTCCCTCTTGAACCTCAAGCCAATAGACAAGGTCGAGCGCCTCAAGACAATGTACCCGCTCCACTCCCACCTCCACCACGAGCGGCTCCACACCGGGTGTTGCCGAATTAAGGGTATGCAAGTGCTATAGTCCCTCCCCGTATTAGGGCGGGCAACTTCCAGATAACCAACATGATGCTCACTTTGCTCGAGCAACGAGGTTTCTTCACTGGTGCAACAACAACAACGACCCAGTAAAATCCAACAAAGTGGGGTCTAGGGAGGGTAGTGTGTACGCAGACCTTACCCCTACCCCAATGGGGCAGAGAGACTATTTTCGATAAACCCTTGGCTCAGGAGTTTCTTCAATGGTACACCTAGTCAAAATTCATATAAACACTTGAAGGGGTTCGTAGATACGTGTTGCGGGAGTAAACAAACTAATGTCTCCGAGGATGCTTTGAGGCTAAGGATTTTTCCCTTCTCTCTACGGGGGAAAGCTTTAGATTGGTTGGAACATTTTCCAAATCATTCCATTCATACTTGGGATGAACTACTGGAGAACTTTATTTCTACGTACTTCTCTCCCGGGCAAATGGCTATTCTTTGGGATGAAATTATTGCATTCAAGCAAGAGCCCAATGAACCACTACACAAGATATGGGGAAGATATAGAACAATGGTGAAAAAGTTCCCCAACAATGATATGATGTAGAACATGATTCAACAAACTTTCTCTCGGGAGATCGATACAACAACCAATATGTAGTGAATCAACTTGCCGACGGGAACCTTATTACTACGCCTTACGAGGAGTGTGATCTTTTGGATGAGATGGAGGATACTTCATCGGTGTGGAAATCTCGGGCTAATGTTCCACAACGTGATCCCAGTGTGATTCTTCTTCACAAAGAGTTGCATGACCATGGAAAATCCATAGCCGAGTTGACAACCACCATGAACCAATTGGAAAAGGCTCAACTTCAACAAGTGCAAAAACCGAGGCAAGTCAATGCAATGGAGGGAGTAAATATGATGATGAACAAGAGAAGAACAAGAAGTCCACAAGTACGACAAAGAGTGGACAATTTTGTGCAAGATGATAGTGGATTTGATCAATATGATTCTTATAATGACCAAGAAGAAGAGGTCCAATATGTGAACAAATTTAAAGGGCAAAGAAACAACTTCCAAAAATAATGGAGACCTCAAAATAGTCAAAGCAATTGGAATCCTCACAACCAACGTAATTGGAATGGTGTATACAATCAAAGCAATTTGAATAAAAACAACAATCAAGGAAATTGAAGTGGAAGAAATATCAAGGGAATTGGCATAACAACAATAACCAAGGCAATTGGGGAGGCAACAATCAAGGCGGGTGGAATAACAATCAAGGAAATCGGGGGTCGGGTTTTCAAAGGACTCCAATGTATCAACAACCAAGCAACCCACCTTCTTATCCTTCCCTTGGTCCTATTTCTTCCAACAATGAAATGGGTCGTATTGAGAATATGTTTAATCAAATGATGGAGAATAATGCTGATTCCGATGCCCAACTTTCTTCACACAACACATCGATCCACAACTTATAAGTGCAAATGGGGAAAATCTCTCAAGCTTTAAATTCTCGTCCTAAGGGGGCACTACCAAGTGACACGATGGTGAACCCAAAGGGGAGGAACAATATAGGGCATGCCATGGCCCTTACTACAAGAAGTGGAAGAGGTGGGAATGCACCCACCTCAGATCAAAGGCAACCTGTGGATGATGAGAAAGTGGTAGAAGAAAAGGATATCCTGAACAATGTGGTGCAAGCAAATGATGAAGTGCGGATTGATATTTATGACACGGTGGAAGAGACTCAAGAGGAAGTGAAACCATCTAGGGATTATGTTATTGACATACCCGAACCAGTAGTGCAAAAGGCTAAGGAACAATTGCCTAAGACACCTCCTCCATATCCTCAAAGGCTTGCCAAGAAAAATGGCGAGAATCAAGTCAAAAGGTTCATTGATATGATGAAAAGTCTCTTGATAAATGTGCCATTATTTGAAGCCTTGGAGCAAATTTCTGGTTATGCAAAGTTTATGAAGGATTTGGTGACAAAGAAGATGTTGATACCCAATTTATCCCAAAATATTTTTAAAAATTGCATATGTACCTTCAAAATCATGCATTAACAACGATTGGCAATTTTCCTATACTTTATTAATTTATCCAGCATTTTATTTCCAATAAATAATCATAAGTGTCACAAACGATTTCCAAACATTTCTTGATTTATTATTTATATTTATGGTCTTATTAAGTCCAAATTCTCCCATAATTAGCCAAAATGGCACATATTGGCTATAATTGCAATAACCTTGCAATTATAGCCCAATCATATAATTTTGTACCATTTTCCCACCAGAAATTAATCATTTGTATTTTTAAATACTAAATAATAACTATTTTCCATGCATGAAATTCATTTTTATGATTATTAGTTATTTTATAAATTATTTTAATTAATTTGGATTGGGTATTTGTTAAATAGCCTATTCTATTTCGATTCTAGCCTAAATAAAACCAGCCCACCTGATTAAATCAAGCCCAAATACCCCAAGCCCAATTCTTAAATCTACCCGGACCCAATTCCCACTTAATCCAGACCGTTGATCATTTCGGATCAACAGACCAGATTCATCTTTTCCTAATTTAACCTAAGAGACTACCCCCCACCCACCCACACACACACACCTCTCATTCCCTCACACACCCGCCGTCACTCCTCTCTAATCTCTCAAATCCTCTTAATCAAACCCTAGCTCTCAAGCGCCGTCACCGGCATAAACTCCACCTTGTGACGTTTCTATGCTTTCTCCGGCCAGTCCTGGCCTTCTACGCTCCGTGGCTCTTCAATTTTATGAATCCTTGAAAGGGTTTCCAAGGATTCCGACCGGCTCTGGTTTGAGTCTATGTTTGCTGGCCTGTCTCATGCCACTTTTTGTTTGTAAGTTAGAATCTCGCCTTGTTTCATTACAACTCTATGGTTTCTAAGCCGATTCTCTCATCTCTGGGTTGTCTATCTCTGAAACCCTATTTTTTAACTCTTGACTTCTTAGACCTGTAATAGATCTGAGTATACCCTGAGTTATTTTGCTGTTTTCCTTAATGATTTCTCTGATTTTTGCTAAAACGCCTCTTCGTCTTCAAACTAAGGTTTCTTGACCCCTTTTCAAAAATGATTCTTCGTCTAATTTAAGTGTTATTCTGTGATTTTCAATATGTTTAAGCGTCTATTTAAATTTTTCCCCTTTTGTCTGACTTATTATGTCAAAACCCTAAGTTTCTTGGTCTTAACCATGGGTTCTGAGTCTGTTCTTGCTTATTTGTTCATTTGATTCATTTGCATGTCTGTTATTTATGAATTCGTTCAGAATTTCTATGATTTTACCTTATTAAGGTTTCTGATTGTTGCTTCTTCCGCCTATATCATGTCTATTCTGTTAAGTCATGCTATGTTCTATGCGAATCCCTTATTTTGTGTGATTTTCACCCTATTTGGCTTATTAGGGTTTCTGATTTTTCCTATTCCCGCCTATTATGTGTTTATCTCGCTTATTCTCAAAAGTTTGTGTTCATCAGCCCTGATTCTATGTGATTTTTACTTTATCGTGCCTATTAGGGTTCTGATTCTTGCCTTTATCCTGCCTATTATGTGTTTATTCCGTGCAATTTGTGTTGATTCCCCTTAATCAATACTACTCCTATTTGAATCCCTAATTCCCTGTGATTGATACCCTTCATTCTCTACTGATTTCAACCTTTCTTGCCTTATTTTATGGGCGATTATGCTGTCAATCGATTTTTTTAAGTACTTTTCTTAATTGTATTTTCTGAACCTAGCCTCTATTACATGTCTTATACTTCTACGTGCTGAGATTGTTTCCTTATGTGTTATATTCCAGTCACATATGGTACCCTTCCTTATTTATTACATGTCTATTACCGTTTGAAGTTAACTCCTTAATTGAAGGGAGTACTTACATTGATTTTATGCTGATTGATTTTGATTCCCCAATCACTGCATGACTTTGATTTTTACCTTATTCTCTACCTAGTTTCAAACTATATATACATTGCTCTTTCATTAACACAAGACACGAGCACATTGGTTCAAAAGGCTCTCTCTCTCTCTCTCACTCAAAACTTTATGCTCTCTTTCTATGTTACTTACTATTATTCTGAGTTAGTCGGCTGCAAGCCAAGGCTAACTATTATGCTCTCTTGTACCTTCACTTTTTTGTTTACTATCTTCTTGACTGGTATGTTCTGATTTCAATTCAAGTCCCAAACCAATATGCGTTTTTTACTGCTTCAGTTTATCATGTTTCTAATATATTTCTATCTGTGGTTTTGTTGTTCAACCTGCAACTAATATGTCTACTTTACTGCTTTATCAGCATGCTTCTGAATATGCCCAACCCCTTAGGATCAGCCTGCTTATGAACCCCCCCTTTGTAGTATACCTCAATGTGACTCTGCCTTACTTATGTTTTCCCTGATTTCTATCATGAACCTTTTTGTGCAAAGCAGATAGCTATCCTAAGTTGTCTGATCCTATGTTGGTTCTGAGATTCATGATATGTTGATTCCCTAAACTCCTATAAGAATTTTCATGCTCCTATAACTATGTGTGCACTGCATGTGCTCTATGTGTCCCCAATCCTTATCACCCCTGTGTGTAGGTTTGTTCTTCTTATTTTGGTTCTTTGTTCTTTAAGCATTGCGGAGTTTAGTTTTGGCTCTATATTTGATATGATGTTGTTTAATTATATAACTCTCTCTTTTCAAAAGTGGTTTTACTGAATGACTCCCTCTTTTATTTCATAATACTGTTTCAAGCAAGTCTCTTTTAACATTGTTTTCTTACTAAAACCTTTTCAAAACTATATCAAGCACTCTCACTCTACTCTTAGGTCCTTAGGTTCTGCCCCTCTAATGTGTGACTGCTTAGGGATCCCTTATGAGATCCCTCTGAATTCTGATGCATTAGAGTTGGCTCTTCCACACTGCACTTACTCAATTATGGTTGTTAAATCTGGGTGTGAACTGCCCGGGATTCCTTGAGGTTCTTAGGGAACTCTAAGACACCCGGATATGAGAAAGGCTATGAAACATTTGGGCATTTGAGGTTCTGAGAATCTGGGCCAGTTTTCAGGTTCCCTATAGTGTAACTTCTTCTTTTTCCTTATCTAGTTATGTAATTCGTTCACATTGGTTTGTAATAATTGTTGTAAATGAATATTGGGGATTGATAGTGAAAAAAGGAGGGTAGCCATGTCTGTTTTCGATATCAATGGGGTAGAAACCATCCCTTAGGCTTACATTTCTATGTGCGCATTAGAATCCATGTTTAGGACCAATACATGCAAAGCATATCATACATTAGATATCATGTTCTTAAGTTTCATGTATACTGTTTCAGCATCACATTATTTTATCACTTAGAAATCATGATTTAGGGCTAAATAATAGCACTAACAAGAACTGTTGTTCCTGCACATTTTTTGAAATCATGCTTAACAATGTTGTAATCTTTTGTGCATCCTGCTTTAGGAACTCTGCATATCCTGAGATCATGTTGTGCATTTAGAAATCCTTATTTAGGAACTCTGCATATAAATCATTCTATATTTTATATGCGTATTAGATACCATGTTTTAGGACCTCACTAAGTCACACCTAGCTAAGCTACTGATGCATGAAAAGGGACATAAGGCAAGTCTCACATATGATTATCCTGTGTTAGTAAAATTGGTAATAACCCATGTTTCTTTGCAACACTTAGAAGAACATGCTTTAGGTAAAACAACTTCTAAACTGTTTTAAATAATTCTGGTAACTATTGTGAATTCCCCCCCCCCCCCCNCCAACTTTATAAAACTGGAAAACTGTTGCTTTTGTGTTTACTGCCTAATGGTTAACATGCTTAAAATTAGTAGACAAACTGGTTAGGGACCCTGCTTCTGGGTTTATGAAATAAAACTGCATATCTTCTGTGTTTTGATATTCACTTAGGCATCATGTTTTAGGATCTTGTCTAATAATACTGCTCTTATTTGTGTTTGAGTCGTGCTTTTTACGTGCATTGTCTGTGGAGGTAAATTGGAGCATCTTAATTGGTTTTCCCCGCCTTTATCTGTTCAAGTCCTATCTGTTCTTGCATGTCGCCTAGTATTTTCTGCTTTCAACCTTAGGGGTCTGTTTAGAACTTCCTTTAAGTAGAGGTCCTAATATCCTCCAGGACCATTAAGAAGGGACGGGTAACAACACGCATAGAGGTCGTTAAATAAACTCGTTTAATAACCACTAAGGGGTGGGAAAGGGATATGATAGCCGGCGCACTAATGCCACGTGTAGCCCCTCTTTTGAGGAATGATTACCGGGCATTGTACTGATGTGATCCTATAGGATAAAACAACCTAGACCCCCTATCCCTTACATATGTGTGCTTAGACTGCGAATCTTCTCAAAAACCTTTATTTGTTTACCTATGTGCTTTTATTGCTTATGTGCTACCTGTTTTAAAATTCACAAAGTTTGTTTGGCTGGGAGCCACAGTTGTGGACTTCGAGGGGTGCCTAACACCTTCCTTATGAAGTAATTTCAAGCCCTTACCCTATCTCTGGTTATCCAATATTTGTTTGTAAACGACCCTTAGTAGGTGCCTTAACGCACCTTAGTTCGTTAGGTGGCGACTTTTCAATTCCTTACCACTTTCCCAAAATGAAACGAGTTGTCCCAATAATGTCGAATACCCTGACCGATCCGAAAGGAGAGGGAGAAGAGAGGGGGGTGCGACAGCATGGCGACTCTGTTGGGGATTTATCTAGGATTTTACCATTTCAAACTGCTTTGTGAACATGTCTTTACTTTGTTAATACTTGCAACCTTTCCCATTCCCTCTTTATGTGCAATTAATCATTTATCTCTTTCAAGTACTTATTCTTTTCAAAATCAAAACTGACATGTTTCTTTTTGTTTTCCTTTGTAAATACTTTTCAATCATAACTGTTGTATTTACCGCTTTCATAACATGCTAATACATGACAACATGCTTTTATCGCTTATTTATGGTTGCATAATTATGCTCAACATCATATTCCACTTCTTCCTATACAAATCCTATAGCAACGCTTGATGAGTGGTTGCGGTCTTCCATTTTATATCACCCTAAATTCGGAAAGGCTTATTTGCGGCAAAACTAGTCGATCAGCGGTGCAGTCGACGGTTTCGTGCCTTTCCCCCTCAAGTTGTCTGCTTGAGGGTAACAGTCCAAAACCCCATAGAAACCTTACTCTGTTATATTATACATGCATCATGGTCAAACTAGCCGGGTTAATGTGTCATCTGCACAATAACCCTTCAAGACAGCCTTATCCAAAAGTCCACCGGGTTTTTCATAATCCCAACGGACGCAATCACGTTTTGTGCATTTATTTGGAGAACTAAATGTCTGTATGCTAATCATAAGTGTATAAATAGTCGAGTCTGGTAGGGGTAAGGGTCTAACCTTATCTATTTTGCCGAAAATGAGGCACGAAGTCCCCAGGTTTGGCATGGTCCAAAGAATAACACCATTGTTGCTGGATTGGTGGGAAGACCTTTCGCCAAGTGAAAAATACCATGTGAAGAGGGTCCTCGGAAACTTTCCATCTTTACTGGATATCCAACCAAACAATATGCTGATCGAAGCAGCCACTATGTTCTGGGACAGAGAAATGCCTGTGTTTCATTTTGGCAACATAGAAATGACCTCCCTCTTGGAGGAGATAGGGGGCTTCGCGGGATTACCTGGGTACAGCCCATGTTTGTTGGTGCCAGAAAACCGTGCCGTTAGGGGGTTCCTGAAAATGATGGGTTTGAAAAAGAACGATGATTTAGAGTGCCTGACAGAGTTCTACATACCTTTTGACTATCTCTATGAATGATACAGCCATAGCAAATCCTATCGTATTTTCCACAATGAGTTCTCTATTACTTCCTTGGGTCATAGTCACCGCAGGGTTTTTGTGTTCGTTGTTTGCTTCATGGGTATGATAGTATTTCCAAGAAAAGGAGATAGGATTCACACTAGACTGGCTATGGTAGCCAAAACCTTAATGGAGGGGATCGAAGGGAAAATGTATACCATTATCCCTATGATCATAGCAGACATATACCGAGCCTTGGACCGCTGCCAGAAGGGGTTCAAACACTTTGAGGGTTGCAATCTGCTACTACAGGTTTAGTTATTGGAGCATCTCCAAAGGGGTCCATATCGTCAAGAATTTCCAGGAAGGGCGTGGAATGATCATATAGCCTTCCATCACCCTAAGAGAATGACCTACATCCCAGACAGGTTTGCTCAACCGGAAAATGCTACAGAATGGACGCAATTTTTTGACAATTTGACCGAGGACCAAGTTCAATGGATGTTCGAATGGTTCCCTACTAGTGAATTCATCATCAAATCGAGCGACGCTCCGCATCTGGTGTTAATCGGTTTAAGGGGAATATACCCTTATGTTCCCATCAGGGTTATGAGACAGGAAGGTAGGAAGCAATTTATACTGCAAGTCTCTAAAATGAGCCATTACAGGGCAGATTTTCAGGACGACGACATCCCGTACAAATGTGAAGCTCAGCATATGTGGCATCTAAACGTTATTGTAAAAAAGGACACCATCGAGCCCGACAGATACCACACAGGGCATATACGCCTTTACCTATCATGGTTGGAAGACAGCATAGCAGGGATAGTTGAGCCGGGAATTAGCAGAAATAGGGTCATAGACTAAGCGACTGAGGCTTAAGTGAAATACAACTGTGCAAAAGGGTTCGTGAGTCTGAGGCCGAGCACCTGGAGCAACACAAGACTGATCTAGAACTGATCAATGAGTGAAGGAAAGGGCTATCAAATCTAATGAAAGGCTGGAATATTTGGAGCAAGGTCTGAGGGAGCTAGAGGCGAAGACGAGGAAAAGGGTCGTCGACTGCCAGAATGCTGAGGGAAACGAAGGAGGGAATCTAGCAAGGGTATACCTGATGTTGGGCATGCACGACCTGGGGAACCTGATTGACACAGCCAAGAAGATCGAGCCTGGGGAAGGTCCTTCTGGGACCAAGTAGTCTATGTTTCCTTTTCATTGATTTTTTCAAATGTAATAAGGACAAGTGCCATTAGTGACTTTATTTCATGCATATTATTTTAGCGTCGTTTTGGATTCGTCTATTTTACATTAATGAAATGAGGCATTTTGGCATCTAAGTTCTCCAAATCAACTTGTCGCTAGGCTTAGCTCGGGCACAATGAGGCTCCCAAGTTAGGACATTATTTTATTCCTACACTATGTGTTTAAATACTGCAATATTTTCTCATGATCCTCACTGACTTGGCTACCTTTTATTTTTGTTTTTGTTTACTTATTTTGATTATTTCCCTTCCCCAAATGTTGGTTCGTGCATTCTGGCATCATCATCATATCACACAAGATCCAGGGGCCCTCCGCCTACTCCTCTTCCTAGTCCACCTAAAGGCAAAGGCAAAATGGAAGATTCAAGCAACATCAGACAAGAAAACACAAAGGCAGCTGAACAAACAGAAGCCACTGAAAATCAAGGCACTCAAGTTTAGAATGAGGATATGTCACAACTCGAGCAAAGGTTGTTGAATCTCCAAGGGGATCTTAAGCATGTCAGGAACTTGGAAAATTTATCCTTCTCACTTAGTGTCCCAGATGTCACTCAAAATCCCATACCTCCTCAGAACACCCCAAACAAATAAAATCCTCCCACATCTCATCATCATACAACTCCACCGAAAAATCAAATTATCCCACCACAGCACCAGCACAACACTTGCCACACTCCGAGAAACACCCCACTGATCATCCTTGAACCACAAAACTCCACAAGTGACCACCTCTATGCTCAAACACCAGGTCATCAGAACAAACCCATATACGTGGAGACTCTACCTTACTCTACCCAACACGTTGCTTACACACTTGAATCCAGTGAGAAGGATATGCTCATTAAGAATTTGGCCGAGGGACTCAAGAAGCTGACTAGTCGAGTTCAGGGCGTTGAAGGGAGTAAGGGAGTCGAAGGGTTGAACTACGAAGATCTTTGCATACAACCCGATGTTGAACTATCAGAGCGTTACAAACCTCCTAAGTTCAAAATGTTCGATGGTACAGATGATCCCACGGTCCATCTGAGGACCTATTGTGATAAATTGGCTGGAGTAGGAAGAGACGAGAAGATTCGCATGAAATTGTTCATGAGGAGCCTCACAAGAGATTCTTTATCTTGGTACATCAGCCAAAACCCTAAGAAGTGGTCCGACTGGGTAAGTATGGCATCAGATTTCATGGACCGATTCAGGTTCACTACGGAGAGTGCACCAGACGTGTTCTACATCCAGAACCTTAAAAAGAAGCCCACCGAAACATTTTGCTAGTATGCCGCTCGCTAGAGATCTAAAGCAGCCAAGGTCAGGCCTGCCCTAGAGGAATAACAAATGAACAAATTCTTCGTCCGGGCACAAGACCCGCAGTATTATGAGAGGCTAATGGTGATTGAAACCACAAATTCTCTGACATCATCAAGCTGGGTGAGAGAATTGAAGAAGGTATCAAGAGTGGAATGGTCACTAACTTTGAGGCACTACAGGACACCAACAAAGCGTTGCAGTCTGGTGGTATATCCAAGAAGAAATATGAAGGAACGGTAATGGGTGCACAGGGACCCAAATTCCTTTGGTATACCGAACTTCCAAACTTACCTATCAAGCACCCACGCCCACCTATCAGTCAGCACCTCTACCAACATATCAGCCATCTCCACCGTCTACATATTGGCCTACTTCCCCTAGTTATTCCCAACCAGCTCATGTTTATCATACCTACAACTCTCAGCCATCTCACTTCCAATCACCCCCTGCTCGCAAAAATTTCCTGAGACCTCGACCTTTCTTTGATCGCAGACCTCCTAAATAATACACTGCCATTGCTGAACCCATCGACCAGCTGTATGCAAGATTAAAAGTTGCTGGTTATGTCACTCCTATCCCTGCTATAACCCCTGAAAATCCATCCCAATGGGTCAATCCAAACAAGACCTATGCATACCATTCCGGCATGAAGGGGCATACAATTGATGAATGTCTCTCATTGAAATATAAGATACAGTCTATGATTGATAACAAGGTCATCCAAGCAAAAGAAGTTTCTCCCAATGTTCGCAACAATCCGCTTCCAGATCATAGGGGTGTCAACATGATAGAGATAAAAGAAGATTGGGACCCAGAGGGGTCGACCAGGTTAACTATAGAAGTTGATGACCCAAAGAAGACAACGACCACTCTTAATCCCATCATTATACAGATTCATCCATCCGGAGACGTCGAGGTAACTATGTCACTCCCATTAAAGTTTGAAACGGCACCATCTGAAAACACACATTTGTCGTTCGAGGTTGAAGTTATGCCGCCTGCTAAGGCACCCATTCCATTTGAAGTGAAAGTAGTTGCACAAATCACAGTGGCAGTGTCAACCACACTACCTTTCAAAGACAAGGTTGTACCTTAGGATTACACGGCTGAAGTAAGAAGGAAAGGTAAAGTCAAGATAGAAGAAGTTGGTGCTGCACAGGGGATGACAAGGACCGGCAGGGTCTATACACCTGAACACTTGGTAGAGTCTAGCAAGAATGCTTCCAACAGGCCACCCGTCATTGAGACAGGCCCAGATGATCTTTGGAGGAAGGTGTAGGCCAGGGAATACTCAGTCATCGATCAGCTGAACAAAACTCCAGCCCAGATATCCATTCTGTCATTGCTGCAAAATTCAGAGACACACAAGAATGCTTTGATGAAAGTGTTGAATGAAACATATGTGCCAAATAACATAACTAGTGGATAAATAGCCAATATGGTAGGTCAAGTACAGGAGACACAAGATCACTTTCCACGAGGACGAGATGCCACCTGAAGGGCTAAGTCATAACAAAGCACTGCACATCATTGTGAAATATGAGGACTACTTCATCACCAGGATTCTGATCGATGGGGATCCAGCCTCAACATCTGTCCATTCACAACACTCAAGAAATTGGGCAAGGGGTTGTACGAGATCAAAGAAGGATCTATGAATGTAAAGGCTTTCAACGGTTCTCAGAGGTCTACCATTGGTGAAATTAGTCTTTGCCTGCAGATGGGACCTATATGGTTCGAGGTTGAATTTCAGGTGATAGACATATCGGCATCCTACAACCTGTTGTTGGTACGTCCGTGGATACATGCCGCTGGGCTGTGGCATCAACATTGCATTAGTTAGTAAAATTTGAATGGAACCACCAGGAGATGATCATCCATGGAGACGGAAGCAATCGTATCTATAGTCGACATACCATCCCGGTGATTGAAGGTAGAGGAAGGCTGGGTGGAGAAACCTACAACCATATTGAATGGATCAATGCAGTAGACAAAGAAAAATGGTGGGACAGTAAGATCGAGAGCATACTGAACTGGAGTGGATATGAGTCTGCCAGAGGACTCGGTAAGAATCTTCAGGGGATTTTTAAACCAATACAGCTGAAGCATCATGGCACCACTTTTGGGCTGGGATACAAATACACATGGCAAGAGTACGAGAATTGGTCTCCACCATGGCGCGGACCTTACTAACCATTGGAAAAGCCGATACCGCATCTGGAGCAGACCTTCCAACAGGACGACGTAAAATGGGGGTCAGAGGAAGAAAAAGCATTGGTGGCCTTGAAAAATCTATTCCTGGAAGATGATGACATGGACTGATGTGTTATTGTTGAGGAGGAGGAGGAGGAGGAGGAGGAAGGCCCTACCGTCCAAGCTATGAGTAAGGGATCATTCCTCAAGAATTGGACTGTCAGACCATCCAGGGCCCAATGAGTCCCGGGGTAGCAAGGCTGAATAAGCATTGTTTATTTCAGTTTTGCGAATGATTTCCTTTTCGCCTTTTCCATTTTTCGCATTTTCCAATAAAATCTCCAATGTTCCAAAACATTCAAAAATCACTTTTACATTTCAACAAATCTGTATTTATCTATTATCATTTCTCTCATTATTTTATCTATACAACATTACTATTTCCTGTCTTGAGGAACCAATGACTGTGACATGCAATGAGACAACGCAACAAAAGGATAGTGATTCATAAGAAGAGGATGTCATACCCGATGAAATTATTAGAGAAGTTGAGGATTTTGAAAACAAGCCTAAATCCGATCTGGACGAAACCAAGATAATTAACCTGAGAGATTCAGCATTCATTTATCACCATCAGAGAAAGAGGAAGACACCCAGTTCTTGAAAGAGTATGAAGATATATTTGCATGGTCGTACGATGACATGACTGGTCTAAGTACATCCATTGTGGCCCACAAGCTGCCGACCAATCCAATGTGCCCGCCGGTAAAATAAAAGCTCAGAAAGTTCAAGCCAGACATGAGTCTGAAAATCAAAGAGGAAGTTACCAAGCAAATCAACACCAAGGTCCTCAGGGTATTTGAATATCCGACATGGTTATCCAACATCGTGCCAGTGCCCAAGAAAGATGGAAAGGTCAGGGTTTGTGTCGACTATCGGGAGCTCAACCGGGCCAGTCCGAAGGATGATTTCCCTCTCCCGAACATACACATCCTAATTGACAATTGCGCCAAGCATGATCTTCAGTCGTTCGTGGATTTCTTGCCGGTTACCATCAGATTTGGATGGACGAGGAAGACGCTGAGAAAACGGCTTTCATTACGCCGTGGGGGCTCTACTGTTATAAGATGATGCCATTCGTCTTAAACAATGCTGGGGCCACCTATATGAGAGATATGACCACTATCTTCCATGACATGATACACAAAGAAATCGAGGTGTATGTGGATGATGTCATCATCAAGTCCAAAAGAGCCACTGACCGTACAGCAGATTTGAGAAAGTTCTTCGACAGGCTGTGAAAGTACAACTTGAAATTAAACCCCGCGAAGTGTGCATTCAAGATTTCTGCTAGGAAGTTGCTTGGTTTCATCGTCAGCCACCGAGGGATGGAATTGGATCCATCAAAGGTCAAAGCCATCCAAGAGTACCACCGCCAAAGAACAAGAAAGATGTGATGAGTTTCCTCGGATGCCTTAACTACATCAGACGATTCATAGCCCAGTCCACGGTTATATGTGAATCAATCTTCAAGATGCTAAAGAAAGATGTTGCGACCAAAGGGACCAAGTATTGTCAGAAAGCTTTCGACAGAATCAAGGAATACTTATCAACACCACCAGTTTTGGTCCCGCCAGAGCCAGGTAGACCCTTGCTACTCTACCTTGTGGTATTAGATGAAGCTTTCGGCTGCGTTCTGGGGCAGCATGACGAGACAGGAAGAAAGGAACAGGCTATTTATTACTTGAGTAAGAAGTTCACTCCATATGAGGCATGGCATTCTCTACAGGAACGTACCTGCTGTGCTCTGACCTGGGTAGCCCAGAAGCTGAGGCATTACTTCTGTGCCTACACAACATATCTCATATCAAGGATGGATCCCTTGAAGTATATCTTTCAGAAGCCCATGCCCACTGGAAAGCTGGCCAAATGGCAAATCCTTCTGAGTAAGTTTGACATTGTCTATGTGACTTAGAAAGAGGTCAAGGGGCAAGCATTGGCAGATCATCTTGTCAAGAATCCTGTGGGAGGATAATAAGAACCCCTAAAAATATTTTCCCGATGAAGAAGTGACATTCATAGGAGAAGACATTGCAGAATCCTATGACGGTTGGAGAATGTTCTTCGACGGAGCAGCCAATTTCAAAGGAGTCAGCATTTGAGCTGTCCTGATATCGAAAACAGGTCAACATTACCCGGTATCTGCCAAACTCAGATTTTCCTGCACCAACAATATGGCAGAATATGAAGCCTGCATCTTAGGGCTCAATATGGCCATTGACATGAATATCCATGAGTTCTTAGTAATTTGTGACTCAGACCTGCTAATACACCAAGTACAAGGAGAATGGGCTACCAAGAATTCCAAGATACTGTCGTATCTGCACTATGTGCAGGAATTGAGAAAGAGGTTCACGAAGACCAAATTTCGGCACGTCCCCAGAATTCAGAACGAGTTTGTCGATGCATTGGCCACTCTATCATCAATGATATAGCACCCAGATAAGAACTTCATTGATCCTATTCTAGTAAAAATCCATAGCCAACCAGCATACTGTGCCAACGTTGAAGAAGAAGAAGACGGAAGACCTTGGTTCCACGACATCAGGGAATACTTGTCAAAGGGAGAGTACCCGCAGCTTGCAAATCATACTCAGAAATGAACGCTCCAGAGATTGTCCAACAACTTCTTTCTCAGCGGAGGAAACCTATACAGGAGAACTCCCGACTTGGGATTATTAAGGTGTGTCGATGCAAAGGAAGCTTCCAGACGATTTGAAGAGATACATACTAGGACCTGCAGCCCACACATGAATGGTTTTGTCTTGGAAAAGAAAATACTCAGAGTCGGTTACTTCTGGATGACCATGGAAACGGACTGCATCCAGTATGCTCGAAAATTCCACCGATGTCAGGTACATGTAGATATGATAAAGGTACCCCCAAACGATCTCAACGCAACAAGCTCGCCTTGGCCGTTCGATGCCTGGGGACTGGACGTCATTGGACCAATATAGCCTACCACCTCAAATGGACACAGATTCATCTTAGTAGCTATTGATTATTTCACCAAGTGGGTCGAAGCAGCGCCCTACAAAGCAGTGACTAATAAAGTCATGGCAGACTTTGTTCGCGATCGTATCATTTGTCGGTTCGGGGTTCCAGAGTCAATCATCACCAACAACGGCTCCAATCGCAATAGTGATCTGATGAAAGCCGTGTGCGAGACTTTAAAAATCAAGCACAAGAATTCCACAGCCAATAGACCTCAGATGAATGGAGTTGTAGAAGCCGCCAACAAGAACATCAAGAAAATATTGAGAAAGATGATAGAAAAACACATACCGTGGCACGAAAAGCTATCATTTTCCTTACTGGGATACCGCACCAGAGTTCGCACATCAACTGGGGCAACTCCTTAGTTACTGGCTTATGCAACGAAAGCTGTTATTCCTGCCGAAGTGGAGATCCCTTCCTTAATAATCATACAAGAAGTTGAGCTCAGCGACGTAGAATGGATAAAAGGCCGGTACGAGCAGTTGTCCCTCATATATGGGAAAAGGATGAATTCAATATTTCACGGACAACTTTATCATAGCAGAATGACCAAAGCTTTCAACAAAAGAGTCAAACCAAGATAGTTCACACTAGGGCAACTGGTGTTAAAGAAGATCTTTCCACATCAAGATGAAGCCAAAGGGAAATTCTATCCCAACTGGAAAGGTCCATACATGGTTCACCGAGTATTGACATGAGGATCTCTTATACTTTCAGAAATGGACGGAGAATATTGGCCAGAGCCAATCAAATTCAGATGTAGTCAGACCCTACTATGTGTAATTCTTTATGATGTAAACTGAACTACGCCAGACCTGATTCTCATTTAAGAGGGGATACGTAGGTATCCCTATGGGTTCAGTCATAATTCAATAAAAATCTCACCGCCCCCTCCCCCCGCCCTCCCGCAATTGGAAAATGGGGCAGAAGTTTGAGAAGGACCCTCAAAATTCTGAAGCAAGTTCAGTCGATCGCAGCATGTACAATAGTCATAATCATCAACCATCTAACTGGGGAAGAATTTTGAGGAGGACCCCAAAATTCCGTAGCATGAGTGGTTTCAATGTCTTGAACCATGTCACGGTCATCGGTTTATCTAAATTTCTCAAAATATATTTTTACCATGTCTTTAAAAAATTATGCACGTTTTCAAAATATAGCTTTGTTTAGAAAACGCTACCCCGATAACATAAACAGGATCATCAGACTAAGTATAACGAAGCAAGAAAAGCCAGCGGGGATACGAACCAACCTTCTTCATCTACAGAACTCACGATTTTTCTTTGGATGCAGGAATAAAGAACAAACAGGTTTCAAAGTCAAAAACTTCAACACAGTCGCAAAAGAAAATTTTACTATCAACACAAAAGAACGAACATGCTCCATAGTCACAGTTCTCATAACAATCGCAATACCACAACCTATTACCAGCTGAGAAATCCTACTAGCATTCACTATTTGTTCCTTTGCATAGGGCCAAGCCATGCCTTCATCTTGCACGGGACTAAGCTTTGTCCCACATTTTTGCATGAGGTTAAGCTCTACCTCCATTTGCATAAGGCTAATCTCTGCCTTCCGTCTGCATGAGACTAAGCTCTGTCTCCATTTTGCACAAGGCTAATCTCTGCCTCCATCTTGCACAAGGCTAATCTTCTGCCTTCATTTGCATAAGGCTAATTTATGCCTCCCATTTTGCACAAGGCTAATCTTCTGCCTTCCATTTTCATAAGGCTAATCCCCTGCCTTCCCTTGCATAAGGCTAATCTCTGCCTTCCATTTTGAATAAGGGTAACCGCTGCCTTTCTATCTGCATGAGTCTAAGATCCTCCTCCAATTTACTTTTTCACCGAGACTAAGAGTTGTCTCTCAAGCATTATCTACTTCGTTTCTCATTCGGGCTAATCTCTGCCCTTCAATTCGCAAGACTAAGCACTGTCTTGTTAGCATTATATTATTTCATATCATGGGCTGAAATATCGCCAACCTGTCCAAAGGCGTCATAGTCTAATGGCATCATCCTCATAGCCGAAAGACACCATGTCATGGTCTGAGGATCTCTCTCAATTTGCATATCATTATTCAAAGGCATCATAGTTCGGAGGCACCATCTTCATGGCCCGAGAACATCATTTCATGGCCTACGAATCTCTCATCAAGCCATTCATGGCCTAGGACATCATGGTCTAAGGACATCATCCCTAACCGTCCAAAGACAACGTTCCTAGTCCAACGGGAACCTGCATCATGTTTAAATTTATGCATAGTATACACTTGTATTGCTTTTATTTGCAGGTAACCCGACAAACAACGGCTATCCCAGCAGGAGCAATCCCCCTCCAGTTCTCCCAACCGTATCAAACCCGATATCCCACAAGCCGTTCATTCGCTCATCCCTACATATTGCGTTCGATCTTGTGATAACTTCACCGGTATACATTGCCGATGAGTCTGGAACTACATACAGCCTGATTCCTGTAAAACCAGGGATATGTAGGCTGCTCAGAAGCCAGAGCGCGGCCTAAACCTCTCTAACCGTTTCGCTCGGTCAAAATTGGCCATCTATCTTTACCTAATAACTCTTTCATCCTTTTTCAGGTAAAGAGGGGAAGCTGTTGATACCCAATTTTTCTCAAAATATTTTTAAAAATTGCATATGTACCTTCAAAATCATGCATTAACAACGATTGGCATTTTTCCACAATTTTCCTATATTTTATTAATTTATCCAGCATTTTATTTCTAATAAATAATTACAAAATTGCGTCACAAACGATTTCCAAACATTTATTGATTAATTATTTATATTAATGATCTTATTAAGTCCAAATTATCACATAATTAGCCAAACTGGCACCTTTTGGCTATATTGCAATTATAGCTCAATCATATAATTTTGTACCATTTTCCCACCAGAAATTAATCATTTGTATTTTTAAATACTAAATAATCTTTTTAAAACTATTTTCCATGCATGAAATTCATTTTTATTATTATTAGTTATTTTATAAATTATTTTAATTAATTTGGATTGGGTATTTGTCAAATGGCCTATTCTATTTCGATTCTAGCCTAAATAAAACCAGCCCACCTCATTAAATCAAGCCCCAAATACCCCAAGACCAATTACTAAATCTAACCGGACCCAATTCCCACTTAATCTGGACCGTTGATCATTTCGAATCAACGGACATGATTCATCATTTCCTAATTTAACCTAAGAGACTACCCCTCCCCCCCCCCCCCCCCCCCCCCCCCCCCCCACACACACACCTCTCATTTCCCTCACACACTCGCTGTCACTCCTCTCTAATCTTTCAAATCCTCAATTAACCCCTAGCTCTCAAGCGCCGTCACCGGCATAAACTCCACTTTGTAATGTTTCTATGCATTCTCCGGCCAGTCCTGGCCTTCTACGCTCTGTGACTCTTCGATTTTATGAATTCTTGAAAGGGTTTCAAAGGATTCCGACCGGCTCTGGTTTGAGTCTATGTTCGCTGGCCTGTCTCATGCCACTTTTCGTTTGTAAGTTAGAATCTCGCCTTTTTTCATTACAACTCTATGATTTCTAAGCCGGTTCTCTCATCTCTGGGTTGTCTATCTCTGAAACCCTATTTTTTAACTCTTGATTTCTTAGACATGTAATAGATCTGAGTATATCTTGAGTTATTTTGCTGTTTTCCTTAATGATTTCTCTGATTTTTGCTAAAACGCCTCTTCGTCTTCAAACTAGAGTTTCTTGACCCCTTTTCAAAAATGATTCTTCTTCTGATTTAAGTGTTATTCTATGATTTTCAATATGTTTAAGCATCTATTTAAGTTTTTCCCCTTTTATCTGACTTATTATATCAAAACCCTAAGTTTCTTGGTCTTAACCATGGCTTTTGAGTCTGTTCTGGTTTATTTGTTCATTTGATTCATTTGCATGTCTGTTATTTATGAATTCGTTAGAGTTTCTGTGATTTTACCTTATTAGGGTTTCTGGTTGTTGCTTCTTCCGTCTATATCATGTCTATTCTGTTTAGTCATGCTATATTCTATGCGAATCCCTAATTTTGTGTGATTTTCACCCTATTCTGTTTCTGATGCATGAAAAGGGACATAAGGCAAGTCTCACATATGATTATCATGTGTTAGTAAAACTGGTAATAACCCGTGTGTCTTTGCAACACTTAGAACAACATGCTTTAGGTAAAACAACTTCTAAACTGTTTTAAATAATTCTGGTAACTATTGTGCATTCCCCCCCACGCCTAGGCAGGCCTTAGGTAACCAACTTTATAAAACTGGAAAACTGTTGCTTTTGTGTTTAGTACCTAATGGTTAACAAGCTTAAAATCAGTAGGTAAAATGGTTAGGGCCCCTGCTTCTGGGTTTATAAAATAAAACTGCATATCTTCTGTGTTTTGATATTCACTTAGACATCATGTTTTAGGATCTTGTCTAATAATACTGCTGTTATTTTTGTTTGAGTCGTGTTGTTTACGTGCATTATCTGTGGAGGTAAATTTGAGCCTCTTAATTGTTTTTCCCCGCCTTTATCTGTCCAAGTCTTATCTGTTCTTGCATGTCGCCTAGTATTTTCTCCTTTCAACCTTAGGGGTCTGTTTAGAACTGCCTTTAAGTAGAGGTTTTAATCTCCTCCAGGACCATTAATAAGGGACAGGTAACAGCAAGCATAGAGGTCGTTAAATAAACTCGATTAATAACCACTAAGGGGTGGGAAAGGGTAGACATGGATATGATAGCCGGTGCGCTAATTCCACATGTAGCCCCTCTTCTAAGGAGTGATTACTGGGCATTGTACTGATGTGATCCTATAGGATAAAAAACTTAGGACCCCTTATACCTTACATATGTGTGCTTAGACTGCGAATCTTCTCAAAAACCTTTATTTGCTTACCTATGTGCTTTTATTTCTTATGTGTTACCTGTTTTAAAATTCACAAAGTTTTGTTTGGCCGGGAACCACAGTTGTGGACTTCGAGAGGTGCCTAACACCTTCCTCTTGAAGTATTCAAGCCCTTACCCTATCTCTGGTTATCCAATCTGTGTTTGTAAACGGCCCTTAGCAGGTGTCCTAACGCACCTTAATCGTTAGATGACGAATCTTCAATTCCTTACCCCTTTCCCAAAAGGAACCGAGTTGTCCCAATAATGTCGAATACCCTGATCGATCCGAAAGGAGAGGGAGAAGAGAGGGGGCCGCGACAAAAGCGGTCGATGAATTTTGAAACTATCAAAGTCACCCATCAAATGAGTGCAATTGCGTATTCGATGGCTCCTAAATTGGAAGATCCTGGTGCTTTCACAATTTCTTGTACCATTACAACTACTGAGTTTGCTAAAGCTCTTTGTGATCTTGGGGCAAGTATCAATTCGATGCCCTATTTGGTTTTCAAGACCTTGGTAATTGGGCAACCAAGACCCACATATATGAGATTACAAATAGCAGATCATACAATGAAGAGACGGTTGGGGGTGATTGAAGATGTATTGTTCGTGTTGATAAGTTCATTCTCCCAGCGAATTTTGTTATTCTTGATCGTGAAGTGAACTATGAGGTGCCGATTATTCTTGGAAGACCTTTCCTTGCTATGGGGAAGGCTCTTGTTGATGTGAAAACCGAAAAACTCGCTTTCCGAGTGGGTGATGAAAAAGTGATGTTACACGTGTGCAAATCAATGAGGCAACCAAATAGCAATGAAGTGTGTTCTTTCGTGGACTTGGTGATCGATGTGATTATTGATGATACAAGTGCCACGATTAATGTAGGTGATATGTTGGAGGTTGTCTTGCTCAATTTTGATGATAACGAGATGGATGGCTTCGTGGAATGTGTGAATGTTTTGCAAGGAATGGGGTTGTACAACTATTTCACCCCGAAAACTTTCCTTGGATCTTGAGAATAGGAAAACTCCTCCTACAAAGACTTCAATTGAAAAGCCTCATATCTTGGAGTTGAAGCCAGCTCCACATCTTAGGTATGAATTCTGTGGACCTTGTTCTACTTTATAGGTTATTCTTTCCTCTTGTTTGACTAACGTGCAGTTTGACTCTACATTGGCGGTGCTCCACAACAGGAAGAAAGCTATTGGGTTGACCTTGGCGGATATTGGGGGAATAAGCCCTACATTTTGCATGCACAAGATTAACTTGGAGGAAGATTCCAAACCATCCATTGAACATCAAACAAGACTAAATAAGGCCATGAAAGACGTGGTCAAAAAGAAGTTCATCAAGTGGTTAAATGACGGGGTCTTCTACCCCATTTCCGACAATTCTTAGACTTCTCTGATGCAATGTGTCCCTAAGAAGGGAGGCATAACAGTGGTCACCAATGAAAATAATGAGTTGATTCCAATGAAGGAGGTGCCATGGTTTGCCGATCTAGCAAACTTCCTTGTGTGTGGAATCATCCCGAATGAGTTCTCTTCAAATAAAAGGAAGAAACTCAAACGGGATTGCTAATATTATTATTGGGACGAGCCATACCTTTTCCGTATTTGCACAGATGGGGTAATTAGAAGATGTGTACCGGACGAAGATCAAAATATTATTCTTGAGGCTTGCCATTCTTTGATTTATGGTGGTCACCATGATGGAGCAAGAACAGCGGCCAAAGTCTACATTGTGGTTTCTATTGGCCCACTCTTTACGAAGATGGCAGTGATATGGTGAAAAGATGTGATGAATTCCAACGGGCCGTTGGAATCTCGAAGAAGAATGAAATTCCTCTCACTACCATTTTGGAGATTGATATCTTTGATGTGTGGGGTATTGACTTCATTGGTCCTTTTGTGAGTTCTTGTGGAAACACCTACATCTTGGTTGCGGTTGATTATGTGTCTAAATGGGTGGAGGCTGTCACTCTACCCAATAATGAAGCGATAATCTTGAAGAAGAATATTTTCACAAGATTTGGTACTTCGCGGGATATCATAAGTGATGGTGGGTCACATTTTTGCAACAAGGCTTTTGAAATTTGGCTTAGCAAGTATGGTGTCACTCATAAAGTTATGAATCCCTATCATCCACAAGCTAGCGGTCAAGTGGAAGTCTCCAACCGGGAGATAAAGAGTATAATTTCCAAAATAGTGAATGCTAACTAGACGGATTGGTCAAAGAAGCTTAATGATGCAATATGGGCTTATCGGACTGCTTTCAAAGCTCCTATCGGGATGTCTTCATACCGGTTGGTGTGTGTCAAAGATTTTCATCTTCCAGTGGAACTTGTGCACAAAGCCATGTGGGCTTTAAAGAAATTGAATCTTGATTGGAATGAGCCGCTAACTTGCGGGTTGCACTTTTTAATGAATTGGATGAGTTCTGGTACCATGCATATACAAGTTCGTCCTTGTAGAAAGAGAAGATGAAGTACCTTCATGACAAATACATCTGAAACAAGGAGTTCAAGGAGAGCGATCTTGTTTTGTTGTTCAACTCATGATTGAAGATGTTTCCCAGAAAGCTGAAATCCAAATGGAGTAGTCCCTTTGAAATTTTGGGTGTGACACCTTTTGGTGCATTGGACTTGAAGAACAAAAAATGATGAGGTATTCTGAGTCAACGTTCACTGAGTGAATAATTATTTGGGACAAGTTTATGATGGCCACGTGGTGGCAGTTATTCATTTGAAATGATGGTAATCTGCATCGTGTCGCGACGTTAAATCGGGCGCTTCTTCAGAGGCAACACATGTTTTCTTTTTCTTTTCTTTTATTCTTTTGTAGATAGGTGTTATTTTTATGCTAACTAGGTTTGAATTGTGTTGCATAGATGAGTGTACTTTACAAGAGTTAAGCCCAAAAAATTGTCTAAGTGTGGAGAGAGTGCGGACCATGTGTTTGTGCGGACCGCACAATTTAGGTTGCTACAGGAAGAGGGAACTGCGGCCACACAATTACAGTACGGACCGCACAACTTGAAAAGGGAAAATGCAAACTCTCTGAAGTTGGTCTGTCAGAAAAATGGCCAAAGTGCGGCGACACATCAAAATCTGCGATCCGCAGCAAAAGTCTACAGTCGCACCACTAATTCTGTGGACCACAGATCAGCAAGGAAATTTGAGCCCCCAAGTAACAGAGTGCGGACTGTAGAAGGAATTCTGCGACTGCACTCATCCCTTTGTCCTCAAGTCTTATAGTCTAGTATAAATAGTAACCCGAGGGTTACTGTACATTGATTTCCCTCTCCGAGCACTCAAAAACCTAAAACATTGAAATCGTTTTTTCAATCATCGGACAAATCATCGGACACACTAAATCCACATCTTTGATCACTCATTTGCACTGTTTCATATCTGGTATACTTCAATTACTCGTAGAATTTTTCAATTCTTACTTTAATTTAAAATATGTTAGGTAGATTTAGGCCATTTGTCAGTAGAATTCAATTTTACTATCATATAGGGTTTAAATTGTGTTGGGTTAACTGATAATTGCTCCACGGGGACTGGTTAACTTGATTTTCATGCTTCGCTGTTAATACCATGTCAAATTTGTGCAAAAAATTGTAAACCTTAGAAATATGCTCACTTTTGGTATGAAATCTGCGGCCGCACAAGAAATTGTACGGTCCACAGAAGTTGAGGTTAGGGTTCCTTAGCCAAGGCTGATTCTACGGCCGTACTTGAATCTGTGCAGACCGCAGAAATCCCACCACGGCCGCAGAAAAGTAAGTGCGGCCGCAAAACACCCTAATCTATGTCATCGGAGAGTTGCAAATTTTGGGATATCTAATCTGCGACCGTAATTATAAAAGTACAGACCGCACTCCAGTTCTACAGTCGCACTAATAATTGTGCGGACCACACTCCCCCACCCTACAAGCATGTTTTACATATAAAATGTGTTCACTGTCTATTTGCACTTGAATTACAACTGAATCCTGTTGTTGCTTGTTAAAGAAATGGTTAGATCTCGAGGTCGTGGAGATACTTCAAGGGGGGGTGAACCTTCCATAGGTCGAGGAAAAAGTACTTTACCCCTCGCCCTCCAAAAGATAATCACCAAGAAAGCTACAGCCAGACGAAGAAGAAAATCCAGAGCCCTTTGAATCTAGTTCTTATGCCCCATCTCGGGAAGCATCAGAGGGCGACTCAATTCAAGAAAATTCGGCTATCCAATCACAGCCATCGGGAAGGTATCAACTCGGGGACGAGCCTTCCTCCTCACATAGCACCTCCAAGGATTCAGAGAGTGCCAGACAGGCTTCAATGCCCTCCTCTACACATATCCCTAAGGAACCTATTGCTGATGATATTGCGGATCATGGCCGGGGGGTGATACTATAGTTGACGGCCTTTAAAGGTTGAAGAAAAAAGAGGTCTGAGAGGACTGGTCCGTCAGTCTAGCTGCTTTCACTAGCTTCCATGGGTGGTGTTCGGTGAGATTGCTCACTCTTGAGTGACAGTTCCAACTGAAAGAACTTGATAAGTACAATACAACAGTATTGAGACAATTTTGAGAGCGAAAAGGGTGGATGTGGTTCACCCAGAGTGTAGTGGACTCAAAGGATTATTTGGTCCGGGAGTTCTACGCCAATGTGGCGCACATAAAGAAAGGGGCCAAAGTGACAAAAATGAGGAATCTGAAGGTGCAGTTTGACCAGCACACACTGAACTCCTACTTGGGGTTTGACAATGTGGAGCCTGCACAGTACTTGGAGAAGCTCGCGATGGGTGATGCAGCTTGCCCCTGGCTAGCTGATATTCTTGCAGCCCCACGGCCACCACCACCATGGATCACAATAGGGGTTCCTATTCAGTGGAACACCCTAAACTTCGAGGTGAAGGGATGGCAGACCTTCGTATGCAGCAGAATAGACCCGTGCCAAAATGAAACAAACTTTCTTATCCCGTGGGTAGTTCTAGTCGCCTCCATTATGGCCAGGTACCCGATCAATGTAGGTGTCATGATGTCGGGAAACATGTCTGTGGTTGCCAGGAAATCTGATACCTCCTACCTGTATCCTAACACCATCACTGAGTACCTTACGGATGCACGGGTGGAGCCGATAGATTTTGACACGAAGGTTCGGTCTAAGAAAGCCTTTCTTTTGGTACTCTCTGATGGATTCACACAATACCAAGAGAAAGGGTCAACCCACTACCACCGTCGGCCATTCTGATGAGCAGTCGGTGGTAGCTACAGAAATAGCTGATAGGACATCCTCCTCAGCAGAGCCTTCAGCCAATGCAGCTGACATGCCCCTACCTTCAGCCTCAGTGCCTTCCAGCTAGTCTTTGAAGCCGGTGCCTATGCCCTCTGCTCCACTTTTCTATGCTGCAAGTATCCCAGACACTGGCGAGCCTCAACAACTAGATGCCGACAGCTATTGCAAAGCTATCTGACATATCCAGTCATATTGCAGCACAGTCATCTATTCTAGCACCCCAGAATCCCCCTACAGTTGAAGAAACCTTGAAGAAGATCCTGGAAAATCATAACACTATTATGGCCACTCTGGTATAGCATGGGTCGGTAATAGAAGAGCTGAAAGAAAGCGAAGAAGATGTGGAAGTCCCAGACCTCAAAGAAGTCAGTGGATAAGCTCCGGAGACAAGTCACCAAGCTTGTAGTAGCCTAATATATTCCATTTGATATGCTCATTGACCCGCACCACCCAGGATCCTACAACACCTAAAGCACCACCTGGAAAGTCTGAGGAGCCAGACATTGCTGTTGACACTGCCGAGGAAGTCCGTCAGATGTTCACCAATCCATCCACTCCCGGACTTGTGGATGATGAGATCCAATTGGATGAGGCTGAGGTCGGTGCCACTGATGGGGACACAGGGTCATAAGGAGTCTTCACTCTGACCCATCCTTTACTCTTACTTTGTTAAGCATGACGCACAATGCTTATTTTTATTCTGGGGGGGGGATGGAGTTTCTTTGACATATTTTGATGATTCTGTATTTTGATGACTATGGGACATTTGGCCTATAATTAACTTATTACTATTTTCTTCTTCTTTCTCAGTATGTATATATTCTCTCTTATCTCTCATTATAAATATATGTTATGCTTTCAATAGTTTTTTTTGCTTTATAGCTTCTTTATCTTTATGCTTTTTTTTAATTAGTAGCTTCTTTTTTATTTGATAGCTTCTTTTTATGTTTTACTGGATAATAAGCCTTTGGTTTTTTAATGTCACGGTTCTTTCCGAAGGTAGTTTTTGTGTGAGCTGGGTGCCTCTTCCCAACGATGGATGGCGTGACAACCTTCTTAAGGAATTGAGTCCGTTTTTGTTGTTTAGGTAATAATAGTAGTAGTAATGAATAAAAAGACCTAATTGAATCATGCTTGTAGAGTCAAACATGCTTCACTTGGTACCAACACACTTAACTACGTGCTTATGGTTAAAAACAAGGTTTTTGGAAAGAAATAGCTCTAGTTAGTGATCTTGTGACTCTTGTGTTGACTTAAGAAATCATCGAGTGGTTTAATCAAACCATAGTGATTTTCAATCATGAATATGGTCGTTGTGGGCCCTCGACTCTATCCTCTTTAACAATCCAACACAGTGAGAGGTGAGATATTTTTGTTGCAAGTCCAAGTACATGTGCGAATGGTCTTGAACTTGCCCCGATGTGTTTCTAGGCGAAATTTTAAGTTTTTATTGGCTTGAGAAGTGATTGTAGGCTCTCCTTGAATCGCTTGAAGTTTTCTATTGCCCACCAATGTTGTTATCCCTAGTAAACTCATGGACACTAAAACCTTTCTCATTTGATAACCATGTTACAAGCCTTTACCCATTTTGTTGTGATCCTCTCTTGGAACCCGAGCTGTCCTTAACACTTTTGTGAAACCATTGGGTAAAAATGTTAGTTTGGGGGAGAGACGAGGAACTTGAAAGAGGTATCAAGGCATAAAAAGAGAGAAGAAAGGAAGAGAAGGAAAGGCAAGAAAAGGAAATAACAAAAAGAAAAATGCAAAAATAAAGTAAATAAGTTGAAGAGTTGAAGGGATTCAAAGAAAAGTAATGATGCAAAGCATGGAGAAATCAAAGACGGCGAAAATGAATGTCATGATCAAGAAAGAGTGATGTTAAGTCTCTCTAGTTCCCTCGAGGAAAGAAAATGCCTCAAAGAGCTGGCAAAGCACGAGCCTAGAAAAGAAACTGGAGTGCTTAAGTAAAGATGAACTTGTTCTATCATAGCATATCCAACCTTAGTCCAAAAGCCTTCATTGCATTTCAAAAAACCCCTACGTGATTTCAAGTCGAGTGAGCTTACATTAGTGGTATTCTACATGAGGGGCAAGCCAATGGTACTTAAAGTCGTACTTGCGTCATTCTTTTGAGAGAGATGAGTGAACCTCTCGCAAATCTTTGGATTGAGAGCTAAATTCTTGAGAGAGATAGGCAATGGAGAATAGAAGAGGACTTTGGGATCCACAATGACTTGCATGAAAGAGCGAGCCTTCTTGATGAATAAAGTGAACTCTTAATGCTCAAATGTCACATTAGAACTATTTGTGCATGAAAGTTTAACTTGTTTCCTTGTTGATAATTCATAAGTGATGTGGGTAATTGTTGGTCCCAATTGATGTGTGAATGACTCACTTTTGATTAGCTAGGATGACTTTTCACTTGTGGAGGTGGGAACTACTTTATTTGCTTGAGGACAAGCAAAAACTTAAGTTTGGGGGAGTTGATAAGTGGGGATTTTGACTACTTATTAGCACCTTTTAGATTAATTGCAGGAATATTGGAAGATGAACTCCCGATATGAAATTCAACTCAAGAAGGAGTAATCTGAACTAAAAGACATAAAAGGCATAGAAGCTCAAAAGTGTGAACCGCAGAATACCATCTGCGGCCCCAAAAGCTGAACTAGGAGCAAAGTTCAGAAAATGTGCATTCCAAGTCCCCCAGAAGTGCGGACCACACAAGAATTGTTCGGCCGCAGAAGAAGAGATATGTAACCGCAGATGTAAAAGTGCGGACCGCAGAAGAGCAAGATGCGGCTGTAGTTACAAATTTGCGGACCGCAGAAAGAGTGCATTTCCGCTGCAGATCAGAATTATGCGGCCGCAGACTTCCAATCCTAACAAGTTGAAAAAAAGTGCGTCGGCCATAGAACCTCTCGAAGGGCATTTTTGTCCAAAATTTCCAGCCCTGTATAAATAGATGAGTTTCACATTTTTAGGTTAACTTTGGACATTAGCTGCTACAATAGTCGTTTCCTTTTACTCTTTTAGTAGTTTTTCATATTTTGAGCTATTTTAACATAGATTTTATCATTTTAATTAGCAATATGAGTTTAATTCTTATTCTATTTTTTTTCCATTTCAAGAATGAGTAGTTAGATTTTCACTAGGGTTGTGACCCAGCCCTAGTGTGTAAACTTAATGGGTGTTTAATTCAATGCTTGTTTATGGTTGGGTGTTTATTATTTGGCCTTGTTCTTGCTTTTATTTGTGGAATTAATGGTTGCTAATATTAGTTCATGCCTATTTGACTTGGTTTCTACTTGAGAAAGAGAGACTTAGTCTAGGAAAACTTGGCTAACAATAAATTGGGTCAATCGAGAGATTGATAATCCCAATTAAAGGGTTCAACCTAGAGCTAGTAATAACCCGACTTGAGATTTTATCAACCATTTTGTCCAATACCCATTTGGACTTGAGAAAGCCAAAATGGGTAAAATCACTCTCTGACCGAGAGGTATTGAGTGTTGATAGCTATAATACACCCTGACCAATAAAACAAGCATTAAGGTTTATATCCCATTAGGCAAACACCTAGGTGTAGGTCATAGCGCTAGGCTTTTTATAATGTCACGAAGCGAAAACCACTAGTCGTGATGGCACCTAACTCGGCCCGCTAGGTAAGCCAACTAACAGTCAATACAATCCAAATGAAATTTCAAGGAAATGATGAAGAATTATCTGAATATTTACATATTAACCCAAGGTCTGGTAGTACGAATCATGAGCTTCTAAGAATTTAAAATTTAGAAAGCTGGTACAAATAAATACACGATCTGTTTGAAAGTTATATAAATAGATTAGAAACATCTAAAGATACCAAGGACAAGTGGCAGTTATATTCAGGAATGCACGAACATCTTCAGAGTCAGCTCCTAACAACACCAGCAGCTCCACTCCAAAATCTGCACACAAGGTGCAGAAGTGTAGTATGAGTACGACCGACCCCATGTACCCAGTAAGTATCTTGTCTAACCTCGTCGAAGTAGTGATGAGGCTTTTTAGTTCAAAGATACTCACTGATAAAACCTCCACCGTAAACTAGCAATAGAACTATACTACGATATAACAAAAAAGATTACACGAAACAAATATGCAAAGCAATAGCTGAGTACTAGATGAGATCTCAATTTAATATTTTCCCATATCTCGACCAATCTTTTCCTTAGAAAGAAAACCAATAACCACGATAGTCACTCCATAACTTTCATAGCGTGAGGAATGTACTCAGATATCAAGTCAATTGCACGACAACACCCTTTGTGCATTTATCTCATCCTCACCAAATATGCATATAACAGTACCAACCAGATGGAAGAAATGCCGATAACAGTAATGACAAAGTAGAAAATACACAAGTAGCAATAATGAACGAGGATATACATATGGGCAATAGTAATAGACTAGGCGGGAAGCATGGGAGTAATGTTAACAATTAGGAAACAGGAACATAAACTTCAACTAACTAGTATGGTGGTGGCCTAAATATGGATATAACGAATAAGAGAGGAACACATGATCTTTATAAGTTATCAAGTAGAAGCATGAATGACTAACATGATAGAAGACCTGTACTAAAGTGCAACAAAATAGATACGACAAAGATGTAATTATGATAGCAGAAACCAGGCATGGTATTTGCAAGTTTAACAAGTAGAAGGCATGAGCAACACAATAACAATTAAGATAGAGGAAAATGATAGGGTATTAACGACAAGTCATATAAGAACCATAAATACGACAATTGCCACGACCCGAAATCCCACCTTCAGGCCGTGATGGCGTCTAACGTTGAACCCGCTAGACAAGCCAACGTTTCGATTATTACATTTATTTCTTTATTGTAGACAACTGAAATAACAGTGGTAAACTACAACAATTATAATTAGAAATCCGGAAGATAAGAAATTCAAAAACTTAAATAATAAATCTTACGAAATTTCCTTAAATACACCCCAAAATCGGTATCAAAATCCACGGACTGTCTAAGAATACTAAAAACAAAGTCTGAATAAACAATACAACTGTCTCAGAAATACAAGAGAAGACAGAAAGAGAAGGAATAAGATAGGAGGTGAGGCCAAGGCCCGCGGACGCCTGTAGGACTACCACAGTGTCGCCTGTGGTCTGAAGGATACTCCCTCGATCACTGTCCATCGGGTCCACTACCATAATCTGCACAACATAAAGAAGTGTAGGTGTAGCATCAGTACAACCGACCCCGTGTATTGAGTAAGTGGCGAGCCTAACCTCGGCGAAGTAGTGACGAGGCTATGACACGACAAACAATAAATACCTATGCAATTCAATAATATATAATAGAAATGACGGTAGAAAATAAACAATTAAGTGGGAAAAAATGGGGGAGAACATGTTGGGGACAAGGGGAAAACAAGTACTAAATCATAGAACGAAGCAACAGTCTAAGTAGCATCAATAGCAACAGGAAGTAAACACATAGAGAAAATAAGTGCATGACATCACCCTTCGTGCTTTACTCTCATCCTCACCAAAATAAGTACACGGCATCACCCTCCATGCTTTACCCTCATCCACACCAAAACAAGTGCACGGCATCACCCTTCGTGCTTTACTCTCATCTTCTCCAAAACAAGTGCACGGCATCACCCTTCGTGCTTTTACTCTCATCCTCACAATGCAATGAATAAATGAAACGGCACGGCATTAACCTTCGTGCTTTTAAATATAAAAATCATGGCACGGCATCACCCTTCGTGCTTTACACTCTTATCCTCACAATGCAATAAATAAATACACGACATCACCCTTCGTGATTTACACTCTTCCTCACCCAAACAATATCAAGAACAACAATTTGGCAAGGAAAAAAACCACGATACAAACCATAAATCACAACATCCCGGCAAGGGAACAATAACAGAAATATCACTGTCCCGGCAAGGCACACAACTATAACCAATCTCACTGAATATACAACATAACCAAATGATCCTCAACCGAACAACTAATCAACAGGGTCCACAACCAATTATTTCCAACAACAAAATAATCTCCAAAACGAAATCTACTTCATAACACAGTGAATATCGAAGAAAAGCACATATACCATAAGAAATGACTCACGGACATTCTTGAAAAAAATGTATAGGTACTCGTCACCTCACCTATGCATCGAAAATGATAATAACACGTAGCACATATGACTCAACACCTATTCCCTCAAGCTAAGGTTAGGCCAAACACTTACCTCGGCTCCAAGAATCCAAATCAAGCCTCTAGCACCGCCTATCCTTTCGAACTCGAATCTGAAACAATCGTATCTAGACATAATTGACTCAATAACATCAATAAATGCTAAACAATCAATTTCAATGCCTAATTATAGATTTCCCAACATTCTTTCAAAAGTTCCAAAAATCGACCCCGGGCCCGCTTGGTCGAAACACGAGGTTCGGATCAAAACCCGATCACCCATTCACCCACGAGCCCGAATAAACAATTTGTTTTGAAATCCGACCCCAAAACGAGGTCAAATTCCCAAATAGTCAAAAAGCCCTAACTCTACCCAAAACCCCAATTTCTACCATTTCCATGATTTTAGGCCTAGAATCTAATAATTGTTGATGAAAATGGAAGAAAATGAAGTTAAGATTACTTACCTATGAAGCTATGGTGGAAAAGCTCTTCAAAATCGCCTATGGGGTGTGGGGAAGAAGGAGGGTTATGAAAATTGGTAGAAAATCCCGTAAGTGTTCTGTTTTTGGGAATTTATATAACTGAGTGATTTTTGGTCAATGCAATCGCGGAACTAAGGGTGCGATCGCATAGTGTAATGGGGCTTAAGCTTCGCGATCGCGAGGCTAGAGGTGCGATCGCAGAGTGTATCTACCAGCCCCCCCCCCCCCCCCCCCCCCACCCCCCCTNGCGGTCGCACACCCCCCTATGCGATCGCACAGTGTACCTGACTCCTCCCCCTTCTCAAAGCTATGTGATTGCAACTATACCTATGAGATCGCATAGAGCAACAAACAAGACACCAGCAAATTCATTTTACACCAGAAATTTTCCTAAGTTTTTCACCCCGACACCTACCCAAACCTCACCCGAGCCCTCGGGGCTCAAAATCAAATATACACACAACCTCAAAAACATACCACGGACTTATTCTAGTAATCAAAACACCAAATTAACATCATAAATTAAACCTTAAAATCAATGAAATTCCTTTAAACTTCCAAAACTTCTAAATTTTCCATTTTCGATCTGAATCACGTTAAACTAAGTCTATTTCCCACCAAGTTTCACAGATAACACATATAAGACATATTGAACTTGTTCCGGGCTCCGGAACCATAATACGGGCCCGATATTACAGGTTTTACATCAAATCTCATTTTCAAAAACCTTTGTATTTTTCAGAAAACAATTTTCTTTAAAAATTCTTTTCTTGGACTCAGGACCTCGGAATTCGACTCCGGACATACGCCTAAGTTCCATATTTTCCTACGGACCCTCCGGGAACGTCAAATCACGGGTCCCGGTCCGTTGACCAAAAATGTTGACCAAAGTCAACTTTATTCAAATAATTATTATAAAATCATCATTTTATCAAATTTCCACATAACGGCTTCCCGGTTACGTGTCTGGGTTGCGCACGCACATCGAGGTGAGATAAAAAGAGGCTTTCACGGCCTCGGAACACAGATTTAGCTAAAATTACACGGGATGACCTTTTGGGTCATCACAAGCTCCACCTCTAAAACAAATGTTCGTCCTCGAACGGACATAGAATGGTACCTGAATCGGGGAAAAGATGGGGATATCAGCTCCGCATATCGGACTTGGACTCCCAGGTAGCTGCTTCAACAGGCTGACCTCTCCACTGAACACGAACCGAAGGATAACTCTTCGATCTCAGCTGAGGAACTTGACGAGCTAATATGGCTACCGGCTCCTCCTCATAAGTCAAATCCTTGTCCAACAGGACACCGCTGAAGTCAAGCACATGAGAGGGATCGGCAATATACCTCCAAAGCATAGATACACGAAACACAGGATGCACGGCTGATAAACTAGGTGGCAAGGCAAGTCTCTAAGCCACCTCTCCTATGTTATCCAGAATCTCAAATGGACCAATGTACCTAGGGCTCAACTTGCCCTTCTTCCCGAACCTCATCACGCCCTTCATAGGCGACACTCGAAGAAATACCCCGTCTCCAATCATAAATGACAAATCATGAACTCTGCGATCCGCATAACTCTTCTGCCTGGACTGGGTTGTACGAAGTCTATCCTGAATGATCTTCACCTTGTCCAAGGCATCCTGGACTAACTCTGAACGGAATAATCTAGCCTCTCCCGGCTCGAACCACCCAACTGGCGACCGACACCGCCTACCATAGAACACCTCATAGGATCCATCTGAATGCTCGACTGATAGTTGTTGTTGTAGGCAAACTCAGCTAAAGGGTAAAACTGGTCCCACGAACCTCCAAAGTCAATGACACATGCTCGTAACATATCCTCCAAGATCTGAATGGTACGCTTGGACTGTCCGTCCGCCTGAGGATGAAACGTTGTGCTCATCTCAACCCCTGTGCCCAACTCACACTGAAATACTCTCCAGAAATGGGAGGTAAACTGAGTACCTCGGTCAGAAATAATAGACACGGGCACACCATGCAAGCGAACAATCTCCCTGATGTAGATTTTTGCCAACTTCTCTGAAGAATACGAAACTGATACTGATACACAATCTCCCTTCAGGCCGTGATGGTGTCTAACGTTGAACTCGCTAGACAAGCCAATGTTTCGATTATTACATTTATTTCCTTATTGTAGACAATTGAAATAACAGTGGTAAACTACAACAGTTATAATTAGAAATGCGGAAGATAAGAAATTCAACAACTTAAATAATAAATCTTACGAAATTTCCTTAAATACATCCCTAGAACCGGTATCACAATCCACGAACTGTCTAAGAATACTAAAAACAAAGTCTGAATAAGCAATACAACTGTCTCAGAAATACAAGAGAAGACAGAAAGAGAAGGAATAAGATAGGAGGTGACGCCATGGCCCGCGGACGCCTGCAGGACTACCTCAGTGTCTCCTGTGGTCTGAAGGATACTCCCTCGATCACTGTCCACCGAGTCTGGTACCGTAATATGCACAACATAAAGAAGTGCAGGTGTAGCATCAGTACAACCGACCCCATGTACTGAGTAAGTGGCGAGCCTAACCTCGGTGAAGTAGTGATGAGTCTAGGACATAACAAATAATAAATACCTGTGCAATTCAATAATACATAATACAAATGACGATAGAAAATAAACAGTTAAGTGAAAAAAATGGGGGAGAACATGCTGGGGACAAGGGGAAAACAAGTACTAAATCACATAACGAAGCAACAGTCTAAGTAGCATCAATAGCAACAGGAAGTAAACACATAGAGCAAACAAGTGCACGGCATCACCCTTCTGTTTTACTCTCATCCTCACCAAAACAAGTACACGGCATCACCCTTCGTGCTTTACTCTCATCCTCACCAAAACAAGTGCATGGCATCACCCTTCGTGCTTTACTCTCACCCTCACCAAAACAAGTGCACGGTATCACCCTTCGTGTTTTTACTCTCATCCTCACAATGCAATGAATAAATGAAATGTCACGGCATTAACCTTCGTGCTTTTAAATATAAAAATCATGGCACGGCATCACCCTTCTTGCTTTACGCTCTTATCCTCACAATGCAATAAATAAATACACGTAATCACCCTTCGTGCTTTACACTCTTCCTCACCCAAAAAATATCAAGAACAACAATTTGGCAAGGAAAAAAACCACGATACAAACCATAAATCACAACATCCCGGCAAGGGAACAATAACAGAAATATCACCGTCCCGGCAAGGGACACAGCTATAGCCAATCTCATTGAATATAAAACATAACCAAATGATCCTCAACCGAACAACTAATCAAAAGGGTCCACAACCAATTATTTCCAAAAACAAAATAATCTCCAAAATGAAATCTACTTCATAACACAGTGAATATCGAAGAAAAGCACATATACCATAAGAAATGACTCACGGGCATGCTTGACAACAATGTATAGGTACTCGTCACCTCACCTATACATCGAAAATGATAATAACACGTAGCACATATGACTCAACACCTATTCCCTCAAGCTAAGGTTAGGCCAAACACTTACCTCGGCTCCAAGAATCCAAATCAAGCCTCTAGCACCACCTTTCCTTTCTAACTCGACTCCGAAACAATCGTATCTAGACATAATTGACTCAATAAAATCAATAAATGGTAAACAATCAATTTCAATGGCTAATTATAGATTTCCCAACATTCTTCCAAAAATTCCAAAAATCGACCCGGGGTCTGCTTGGTCGAAACACGAGGTTCGGACCAAAACCCGATCACCCATTCACCCACGAGCCCGAATATACAATTTGTTTTGAAATCCTACCCCAAAACAAGGTCAAATTCCCAAATAATCAAAAAGCCCTAACTCTACCCAAAACCCCAATTTCTACCCTTTAATTCCATGATTTTAGGCCTAGAATCTAATAATTGTTGATGAAAATGGAAGAAAATGAAGTTAAGATTACTTAACTATGAAGCTATGGCGGAAAAGCTCTTCAAAATCGCCTATGGGGTGTGGGGAAGAAGGAGGGTTGTGAAAATTGGTAGAAAGTTTGTAAGTGTTCTGTTTTTGGGCATTTAAATAACTGGGTGATTTTTGGTCTATGCAATCGCGGAATTAAGGGTGCGATCGCATAGTGTAATGGGACTTAAGCTTCACGATCGCGGGGCTACAGGTGCGATTGCGGGGCTACAGGTGTGATCGCAGAGTGTATCTACCAACCCCCCCCCCAGCTCACCTACACCCCTGTGCGGTCACAGACCCCCCTATGTGATCGCACAGTGTACCTGACTCCTCCCCCTTCTCAAAGCTATGCGATCGCAACTATACCTATGCGATCGCATAGAGAAACAAACCAGACACCAGCAATTTCATTTTACACCGGAAATTTTCCTAAGTTTTTCACCCTGACACCTACCCAAAACTCACCCCGAGCCCTCGGGGCTCAAAACCAAATATACACACAACCTCAAAAACATACCACGGACTTATTCAAGTAATCAAAGCACCAAAATAACATCATAAAAAACAAAATAAACCTCAAAATCAATGAAATTCCTTTAAACTTCCAAAAGTTCTAAATTTTTCATTTTCGATCCGAATCACGTCAAACTAAGTTTGTTTCCCACCAAATTTCACAGATAACACATATAAGACATATTGAACCTGTTCCGGGCTTCGGAACCATAATACGGGCCTGATATCACAGGTTTCACATCAAATCTCATTTTCAAAAACCTTTATATTTTTCAGAAAACAATTTTCTTTAAAAATTTATTTCTCGGACTCGGGACCTCGGAATTCAATTTCGGACATAAGCCAAAGTCCCATATTTTCCTACGGAACCTTTGGGACCGTCAAATCATGGGTCCGGATCCGTTTACCAAAAATGTTGACCAAAATCAACTTTTTTCAAATAATTATTATAAAATCATCATTTTATCAATTTTCCACATAACAGCTTCCCGGCTACGCGCCCGGGCTGTGCACGTACATCGAGGTGATATAGAAGGAGGCTTTCACAACCTTGCAACACATATTTAGCTAAAATTATACGGGATAACCTTTTGGGTCATCACAGCAATAACAGCTCAATGTAAAGGCATGAACGTATACACAAGGAAAAGATATCACAATATAATGCATGTCCCTTGTCCTCGCCTGCACGGAAACACCCATCGTGTCATGAACTCATGATAATTTAAGAGCATGATAATATAAATGAAATGGCACGGCATCACTCTTCGTGCTTTACACTCACATAACATGGCATGGCATCACCCTTCGTGCTTTTACTCTCAAATGATTAGGCACGGCATCACCCTTCGTGGTTTTACTCTCAATTGATATGGCACGGCGTCACCCTTCGTGCTTTTACTCTCAGATGATATAGCATGGCATCACCCTTCGTTCTTTACCCTCACATAACATGGCACGGCATCACCCTTCGTGATTTACACTCTCATAACATGGCACGGCATCACCCTCCGTGCTTTACACTCTTCCTTACCAAGCATATGTATATCAATGGAAAACAAGGTAGAAAGCATAAATAACATCAAGGAGTGTATTTAAACGAATATTCCAAATGAATCCTAATCACAACTTTCAAGCCGACAATAGTTCAACAAACCCTCAGGAACCTTATTATTCAAGTATTTCAACAAATCTCACGAATGATCTATAACACGAGTATAGAATCTAGTATCTCAAGAATATCGGCGGTAGCAATGTATTAATGATTAAGTATAGTGATGACCGAATTAGACACATCAATGTTTTCTCAGAGTTTCGTCAATTTTTAATCAAGTTATAATAAGATAAATCTTAGTTTCTAACATTCAATTCTATATTTTTAGTATCTATGAATCAAGTAAGACATGAAGCGAGAAGGTCACGTAATTCTACAAGGCACAATTCATAGCATAATCTATCCCCGAGCATGATTAATCCTGGCACATGCATATATGCTCGTCACATAATATATGTATCACCCCCGCATGTAGCAAATAATGTTAAATAGTGGAAAAAATTCCCTCAACAAAGTTAGGCAAGACACTTACCTCAAACAAGTTAAATCGATACACTAGACGTGTCATCCCATTCAAATCACCCTCCGAACGGCTCGAAACTAGCCTAAAGTAACTCAAAATCATCAAATAATGCCATAGTAAGAAACTCAATCGATAAAGGTTGAATCTTTACACATTTACTCAAAGTCAACCAAAACGTTAAATCCGGACCCCCACCTCGAAACCCCAAAAATCTTACAAAATCCAACAACCCATTCAATTATGAGTCCAACCATACTAATTTCACTCAATTCCAACTCTGAATCGATGTTCAAAACTCAAAAATTCAATTTCGGAAAGTTTAGACAAAAACCCCCAACTTTCACTTTAAAAATCATAATCCAAATGCGAAAATCGAAGATAGATTCATGAAAGATAATCAAAATCAAGTAGAGAACACTTACCCCAATCCTTGTGGTGAAAATTACCTCCAAATTCGCTCAAATCTGAGTATAGGGTTCAAAACATGAAGGAATGAGCTAAAATCCCGAAACTCCAACTCTTAACCCAGATGCAAATGTCGCATTTGCGACCAAAAGTTTGCAATTGAGAACAGTTCACGATTGCGACCACATGTTCGCAAATGCAGAGTTCGCAATTGCAACAAAAAGTTCGCAATTGCGAAGTACCAGCACTAGCAAACCCAAACTTCACCGAAATGATATGAAACCACCTCGAAACTCATATGGAACCTCCTGGACACAAACAATATATGCATTTCAATCATAAAAACATGCTATGGATCTGCTCGCTCCCTCAAAACACCGAAAAGAGGTTGTCTTGACCCGATATTGACCATGGTCAAACTCCAAATTACTTAACTTAACTAGTCTCTCAACCAATGATCCAAAAATACACTCGAGCCCCTCGGGAACCCGTCAAATCATACCAACAAATACCAAAATATAACACGGGCCAACTTGAGGCGTCAAATCTCACATAGCAACATCGAAACGACGGAACGTGCCTCAAATCAAAATTGATGAACTTTCAACTTTCAACTTCCACAATTCGCGCCGAAACATATCAAATCAACCATGAATGAACTCAAATTTTGCATACAAGCCCCAAATGACATATCGAAGCTATTCCAATTCCCCGAGCTACAATACGAATCTGATATCCTCAAAGTCAACTTCCGTTCAAACTTATGAACTTTTCAAACCTTCAAATTTCTAACTTTCTCCAATTAGTGTCGAATCCTTCTAGAAACATCCAAATGCAAATCCAGGCATATGCCCAAGTCCAAAATCACCATCCGAACCTAACGAAACCATCAAAACTCCAATCCGAGGTCAAATTCTAAGAAGTCAAACTTGATCAACTCTTCCAACTTAAATCTTAAATATTAAAGTTCATTCTTACAAATCGATTCCGAATAACTTGAAGATCAGAGCCGACGATTCACATAAGTCATAATACATCATGCGGGGATACTCGTGCCCTCAAACTACGGAGAAAAGTGAAAATGCTCAAAACGACCAATCGGGTCGTTACATATAACATTTAAAAAACAACAAAAATAATCTCCTAGTTTTATTTCTCAACTTGCAATTGTAGTATACATTAGACTTTAAAACAGCCCGATTTTTTGGAAGTGCAAATTTAGATATGAAAACTCACACGCTATGATATACACTACTAACTCTCATATCTATAGCTCACTGTGAAATTCGACCCCGACTCTTGTTGGGTACTATTATTGCGTCACAGTTTCATAACCTCGAATTGAGGTGTGAAATTGGATGAGATCAAGGGGCCTCCTCTTAACCAAGAAAAGACCCTGATGTTCGTGGAGATGAAAGTTAATGGCAAGCCCATCTGGGTGATGATAGACATAGGCGCTACTCATAACTACTTAGCCTCAACTCAGGTAGAGTGCCTTGGTCTAGTTGTGGGAAAGGGAAGAGGTCGTGTCAAGGCTATCTACTCACCGCCTCAATCAGTGGGTGGAATAGCCAAAGGTGAAGCTTGGTCCTTATGAAGGAAAATTCAACTTGCGCGTGGTGATCATAGTTGGGCTGGAATTGATAAGGAAAACCAACACCATTCCCGTACCTTATGTTGACATGCTACTAATGATGGGAGAAAATGGGGCCAAGCCCTACATTATCCCATGCACAGCTATAAAGATGGTCGTTGAGAGCATCTCGTCCCTGCAGTTGAGGAAGGGAGCCAAAAGATATGAACCTACGTTCCTGGCTACCGTATGTATTGAAGATATTGAACGCTCTTTGGGTCTCATTCCTACACCCGTGAAATATATGCTAAAGGAGTTTGAAGACGTCATGCCACAAGACATGCCAAGGCAACTCAGGCACACTGTGGACCATGAGATTGAGTTGGTGCCGGGTGTGAAGCCACCTGCCTGGGCGCCTTGCAGAATGTCACAACCCTAACTCACCAAGCTTCGGATACATTTTATGAAAATGCTAGACACGGGGATCATTGTACCCTCAAAGTCCCCTGATGGGTCCACTGTACTATTCCAAAAGAAACAGGATGGCACCCTACGACCCTGTGTGGACTATCGGGCCCTAAACAAAATCACCGCGAAGAACAAGTACCCTATCCTGCTAACGGCAGACTTGTTCGATAGATTGGGTAGATGAACCCAAGATGACTTATGTGACAAGATATGGTTCGTACGAATTCCTAATCATGCCATTTGTCTTAACTAATGCTCCAGCCACATTTTTCACCTAGATAAATCAAGTCTTCCGAGAGTACATTGACGAGTTCATAGTGGTCTACTTGGATGACATTGTGATATATAGCAAAACATTGGAGGAACACCTGGAGCACCTGCGGAAGGTCCTAGCACGACTGCGGGAGAAGGAATTATATGTGAAGCTATCCAAGTGAGCATTCGCCCAAAAGAATATTGACTTTCGTGGACATTTCATCGAGGAAGGGAGGATAAATATGGACTAGATTGGCCGCGGCCTAAGGATATCCACATCTTGAGGTCGTTCCTTGTCCTATGTGACTGTTATCGGTAGTTTGTGAAGAATTACTCTCTCATTGCACTGTCGTTGACAGAACTCCTAAAGAAAGTCACGCCTTGGTATTGGGGTCCTAAGAGAGCAGAGGCATTCAACGCATTGAAAGCGACTATGTCTAGTAGCTCTATCTTAGCCCTTCCTGATTTGGCCAAGTTATTCGAAGTACAAACGGATGCCTCCGACTATGATCTGGGTGGTGTCTTGCTACAAGAGGGGAATCTAGTTGCGTACGAGAGCTGGAAGTTGAAGGACGCAAACAGTGCTATGTCGCCCACGAAAAATAACTATTGGTTGTCGTCCATTGATTACGCCTTTAGAGGCACTATCTGCTGGGAACCCTGTTCGTGGTCAAGACAGACAACACAATTGTTAACCATTTTGTGACCAAGCAAAGTTGAATGGCCGATAGGCCAGGTGGCAAGAACTCCTAGCGGAATTTTACTTCAACCTGGAGTACCAAAGTGGGAAGACTAACCAAGTTGTTGATGCGCTCAGTCGGAGGGATGACTTAGCATCGGTGTGCCTACTCGACACCTTAAGGGGGAGCGAAGTGGCCACCACTATAAGAGACCAGATACAAAATCTACTCCCAAAGGATCCTACTGCACAGTATTTGATCGATTTGGTAGGACAGGGCAAGACTCCCCACTTTTAAATGGAAGTTGGGTTCTTAAAGGTGAAAGGGAACCGACTTTATGTTCTTAAATAAGGAGATCTGTGAAGGACTCTTTGATGGAATGCCACAATACTTTGTTGGCCGGCCACCCAGGTGAAGAACACAACATGGCGTTGTTGTGTCGTGCTTATTATTGGCCTCAAATGGCGGATGATGTTACTTAGTATGTGAAGACTAGCCTAGTATGCCAGAAAGACAAGTCAGGCCGCTTGATATAAGCAGGACCTTGGAGCCATTGCCTATTCCAAAGAGACCTTGGGAAAGCGTTTCACTCGATTTCATCACCGGGTTACCTTCGGTCGAAAATCTTACAACTATCTTGGTTGTGGTGGATCGGTTTTCCAAGTATGTTACATTTATAGCAGCCCCAAAATATATATCAGTAGAAGATACAACTCAACTCTTCTTCTCTCATGTTGTCGAATATTGGGGTCTTCCTAAAGACATCGTTGGTGATCGCGATTATCGCTTCACTAGCAACTTTTGGACTCGGCTCTTTAAGTGCTTCGTGTCCAAATTGAGCCACATTCAAGTTTTCATCTGCAATCTGATGGCTAGAGGGAGCGATTCAATGGCATGCTGGAGGAATATCTCCGCCATTTCATTACTAGATCGTAGAAGAATTAGGTAAAGCTTCTGGATGTTGCTAAACTTTGTGTCAATTCACAAAAGAGCTCTAGTACAAATTAAAGCGCTTTTGAAATTGTTATCGGACAGCAACCGCTACTTCCACATGTTGGCTGCCATTGGTAAACCTTTCACTGAGGCGATTAAGATTGGTGAAATAGCTGAGAATGGCATGAAATCGGGCAAAATTGTGAGTCAGGAAGCCCTTAAGGCGACCACGCAAGCAATTCAAAGCGGGTCACGCAGTTTCGGAAACTGGAAAAAGAAAGAGGAAGGATCCATGATGGCATCTGGGTTCAGAGGAGTTCAAAGAGAGGTAATTCCTTCTTATGTGCAGTTCCAACAAGGACAATCCAATTCTCCTCAACATTACTATCAACCTCAGGGTCCCCGATACTCAGTTCCTTCACAACAATACACAGTGTTTAATGCTCAGGCTTATGCTAGGCCTCC
>ML382174.1:2137-71596 GCA_005239525.1 Nicotiana knightiana
GAAAGTCATAACCGAGGGTTTAGAGGTTGGATTAGAGATAACGATACCTCGGGTGCAATCTAAAGTGAACTGTAATGCAATCTAGCTAGCGTAACTTGAGAGAGTGCGTCTAGTAAATTATCATAATTACTTGAGAGAGATTTATGGTAGATAGAGTGTTCATGATTGATAGAGACAACTAATCAAACTATAAGAAGTATCCGAGAAGGAAGTTCACCGACGGGGAAAATCATAACTTTAGACCTTTATTACAATTGTTTACACCTTATTGTAGTTAATCTTTAGTTTTAATATTTTCATTCAGTTGTAGTAGTTTAAACAACACCAAGTGATAGTTTAGTATTCTGACAGCTTGCTTGATACGTTAACTCCCTGTGGGATCGACTCTGGGCTTAATACCCCATATTATATTTGCAACGCCCGTTTAGTATTTTATTAGACATAGTTGAGCGTGATCAGTACTGCACATCTTTTCGGTGAAGTGCTTGAGCTGCTTTTCTATCTTCAGACACGTTGCCATTCTGCAAAAGGTTTACAATTTCGTTTCTCCAATCCCAGGTTAAATTGTTAAATGTTACCTCATTTTTTTCCTGGTCGATTTCTGAATGAAATAGGTGTATGACAATTGCATTGTCTTTATTTGTTACGTCGGCAACTGCTGCAAGGTTAGCTAATGCATCCGCTTCTGCATTTTCCTCTCTGGGTATTTGCGTAACTTTCCATGACTGGAATTGCCTTGCTAGGTCTCGTTCCTTTTCCAGATATTGTTGCACCCAAGCCTCTCTTGCGGTATAAGTTCCCTGCATTTGGTTTACCACTAGTTGAGAGTCACTTTTGATCACGAGTTGCTCAATTGAGAGTTCTCGTGCCAGTTCAAGCCCTGCAATGACAGCTTCGTACTCTGCTTCATTGTTAGTTATGGGATAACATTTAATGGCTTGTCGTATCTTTTCACCCGCATGTGATATTAAAACAATTCCCAAGCCGGCTCCTTTTATGTTAGAAGAGCAGTCAGTAAATAGGGTCCAAATTCCTAGATTAGCCCCGTTGAAGAGTTGTAACTCTTTTTCCACTTCAGGGATTATGTTAGTATTAAAATCAGCGACGAAATCAGCTAAAATCTGAGACTTTATTACAGTCCTAGGCTGTCATGACCCAAAATTCATAAGGTCGTGATGGCGCCGGACACCATTGTCAGGCAAGCCAATCATTAAATAGCTGAAATAAATTCCTGTTTTAACATTTTTGAAATCATGACCCTTAACTTATTACGTAATAACTAAACAAAATCCGTTAAGTAAATACAACAGTTTAATATTCCATTTTTCTTATAAATTACATCCCATACACATCCCAGAACCCAGTGTCACAAGTGCATGAGCAATTTCTAATAATTTCACAAATACTACAAAGCTTGTCCGAAATACAAATTGGACAAGGAATTTAAAATGAAAATAAATAAAATACGAGGGAGACTCTGTCACCAGCGGATCGCCTCCGGATAATGCAGCTCGCCTAAGTCTCCAAACCAGCGCTATCGCTATGAAAGTACCTGTGCAATAAAAATGCACAGCAAGTGTCGCATGAGTACGAAAATAACGTGTACTCAGTAAGTATCCCACCTAACCTCAGAGAGGTAGTGACGAGAGGTCGAATTAGACACTTGCTAGATTCAATTTAGTATAATCAAGTGAGACACTAAGCATGAATGTCATAGGCTATTTATTATAATCAGGAATAAATAATATCAACTTCTTCCACATTTAAGGCTTTAAATCTTCGTCATTTTAGTTATCAATTAAAACATCATAGGCCGATAAACAGGTAATAATTACAGAAAAAATGCAGCAATTATCATGTGCAAGTAATGTCGCGGGTCGAACGGCGCGGACCAACAATAATAAAATGTGCAATGCCGAGGGTTGAACGGACCGAACCATAGATACATCTATTTGCCCCGCTCACTAATCGAACATGCGACGCGGTTGATATAATACTAGGGCTACCCTGCTCGCGAATCATACCAGCGACTCGGGTCCCCGTATAAATATACATAAATACAGAGTCATTCTGCTCGCGAATCATACATGCGACTCAGGCACCCAAAGTTACACATATTCACATCAATAAACCACATTTTTATCAGGAAAATTAGTTGTTCAATGAAGTGATAAAATTCTCCTTTTAATAAACATGAGAATAGTATTTAAAACCTTTTTGGAGATTTACTTGCCAATTTCGACAGGGTTCCAAACTCTATAGATTTATCGGAAACACAATTATCCAAGGAAGAACCAATCCTCATACATGCGACTCAGGCACCCAAAGTTACACATATTCACATCAATAAACCACATTTTTATCAGGAAAATTAGTTGTTCAATGAAGTGATAAAATTCTCCTTTTAATAAACATAAGAATAGTATTTAAAACCTTTTTGGAGATTTACTTGCCAATTTCGACAGGGTTCCAAACTCTATAGATTTATCCGAAACACAATTATCCAAGGAAGAACCAATCCTCCTTCTAGGTGATTAAGAAAAGTAAACTCTATCCTTCTCAGAGATTTAGATACTAATTGAAAGCATCACATGATATTTTATTGACAAGGTCACAAGTACAACATAAAGCATGCTAGTGGGTCCTAGACTAACCGGACATGGCATAATAGTAGCTACGCACGGACTCCTGTCACCTCGTGCATACGTAGCCCCCGCATATAATGGCATGTATTTATTTCGTTCACCTATGGGGACAATTCCCCCTCACAAAGTTAGAAAGGAGACTTACCTCGCTCTGAAATCCCATTATCGGCTTACAAGCCCTTCCGACGACTCCAATGGACGCACAACGCCCCAAAACTATCCAAATAACGACAAACCAATGAAAATATACTCTAATATTTGCAACAACTCAAATTATATAATTTCTCAACTCCGCTCAGTGAATTCACCAAAATTCCCTCGGGCCCACTTGCCCGGATTCCGAAATTTCTCGAAGATATATCCTACCCATGACCTTACTAGCTCAAATATACAATTTACTCTAAATTCCATGCTCAAATTCATGGTAGAAATCCAAAATAACAAATTTTCTAGGTTATCTTCAAAATTCCCAATTTTCCACAATTTTTCATGTTTTAATCCATGCATTTACCTTGTATTTAACTTGAGATGAGTAGTAATAACTCACCTTGTGATCCTTGACAAAAACCCCTCCTTGAAGCTCCCCACAATCGCCCATGCCAAGTGAAAAATGAAGTAATGGCCAGGAAATCCCGGTTTTAAAACATTCTACCCAGGCCTATTTTTGCACCTGCAATCCAAATCTCGCACCTGCGCTTCCGCAGGTGCGCCCAAACTTCTACACCTGCGGTTTCCTCATCCCCAGCCAAACTACGCATCTGCGCCACACTGTCCGCATCTACGCCTTCGCAGGTGCGGATAATACATCGCACCTGCGCTCCCAGCCAAGCCACCAAAATCTCGCACCTGCGACGCCAAAGCCGCACCTGCGACCAAAGCCTCGCAGGTGCGGTCACACTAGATGACAGCAACCTTAGCCTTCTTCAAACTCCAAATATGATCCTTTAACCACCCAGAATCCACCCGAGGCCCTCGGAATCCCGTCCAATTACACCAACCTGTTCCAAACGTAATGCGGACTTGCTCGAGGCCTCAAATCACATCAAACAACGCCGAAATCAAGAATCATACTAAAACACAAACTTTATGAACTTGAAATTTCAAACATCCACCTCCGATGCCGAAACCTATCAAATCACGTCCGATTGACCCCAAATTTTGCACACAAGTCATATTCGAAATTACGGAACTGCTCCAACTTCTGGAATCGCATTCCAACCCCAATATCAAAGTTTCCACTTTCGGTCGGATTTCTTAAAAACCTTCAAATTTCTATCTTTTGCCAAATGACTTCAAAGTGACTTACGGACATTCGAATTCACTTCCGATCGCGCTCCCAACTCCAGAATCACCATACAAAGCTATTCCCAGACTCAGAATCCCAAACGGACATTTATAATACTGAAATGCCTTACAGTCCAATCTTAGTCAATTTCTCCAACTTAAGGCTTCCGAAATGATAATTTTCTTTCCAATTAGACTCCGAACTTCTCGAAATTCAACTCCGACCATGCCCACGAGTCATAATACCTTAAATGGAGCTGCTCATGACTTCAAACCACTGAATGGCGTGCTAGAGCTTAAAATGACCAGTTGGGTCATTACATAGGCTGATATATTATGTCATGTTTGCTTAATTCTATTGCCTATTTAGCTAATCTCCCAGATAACTCTTGTTTATGCAAAATATTTCGTAGTGGATACGAGGTCACAACAACGATCGGGTGACATTGAAAGTATGGTCTCAACTTTCTAGCTGCCATGATTAGAGCTAAGGCTAATTTTTCTAGATGAGGATATCTAGTTTCAGTATCTAATAAAGACTTGCTTACATAATAAATTGGAGATTGTTTACCTCTGTTTTCTTTTACCAGTACTGCACTTACGACAATTTCTGCTACGGCAAGATAGACATACATCCTCTCCCCTCTTTTTGTTTAGACAGCAGGGGGGTTTTGATAGATAGGCCTTCGGATCTTTGAGAGCCTGTTGGCATTCTTCAGTCCATTCGAACTGATTCTGCTTTTTTAGAACTGAAAAGAATTTAAAATTCCTCTTCGAAGACCTGGAGATAAATCTTCCTAAGGCTGCAATTCTTCCTATTAGTTTTTGAACTTCTTTTTTGCTCGTAAGTATATCTGGTATTTCATCAATAGCTTTAATCTGAGTGGGGTTTACTTTTATACCCCTATTTGATACAAGGAAACCCAAAAACTTACCTGATTCAACACCAAAGGCGCATTTTTCTGGATTTAGTTTCATGTTATACCTGCGCAGAATTTCGAAGGTGATTGAAAGATGATGGAAATGATCTTCCGCTTGAGTTGATTTTACCAGCATGTCATCAATGTATAGTTCCTTTGTTTTGCCCAGATGTTCCTGGAACATCTTGGTCACTAGCCTTTGATACGTGGCTCCAACATTTTTCAGGCCAAAAGGCATGACTTTGTAACAATAAGTCCCCCTATTTGTAATAAAGGAAGTTTTTTTCCTCGTCTGAGGGATCCATTTTTATCTTATTATAACCAGAATGTGCATCTAAAAAGCTCAACAATTCATGACCTGCAGTGGCATCAATCATTTGATCTATGTGTCGTAATAGAAAGGAGTCTTTGGTACATGCTTTATTCAAATATGTGTAATCTACGCATACTCTCCATTTACCATTCTTTTTAGGTACCACTACAATATTAGATAACCAATTAGGATATTTTACCTCGCGTATTGAACCAATTTTCAAGAGTTTTTGTACCTCCTCATTGATCACTTGGTTCTTAAATGGTCCTTGCTTTCTTTTTCTTTTGCTTGACATGCATGAAGGATGGATCTTCATTTAGTTTATGAGTCATCACTTCCGGAGGTATACCTGTCATATCTGAATAGGACCAAGCGAAATAATCTGAGTTAGCTTTTAAATATTCAATTAACTTACCTCTTCTTGCGGGGCTTAGCCTCGTGCCTATATGTACTTTTTTCTCAGGCTTCTGCTCGAACAGTGGGATAGCTTCGAGCTCCTCAATAGTTTTTTTAAGATGCTCGTCTTCTTCTGGCTCCTGAATGATATCGGGTCTGGAATCCATGTCTGTATGTGTTGATGTTGCCTCTGTGGTGATTTGGTTCACCTTCTCGTGGCTTCCTTCTTCCGTACCTATTTGGGTTCCAATTTCTTCTTCTGTACCTAATTGGGCGATTTCCTCGTATTTTGACTCTTCCGCTACCTCTTTTTTGCTTGAGTGTACTACTGAATTTATATTCCTTGAGGTCTTCTGATCGCCTCGAATTTATTGAATTCCCCATTTGGAAGGGAATTTTATTACCTGGTGTAAAGTAGATGGTATTGCTTCCGTGTCATGGATCCATTGTCTCCTCATGATTACGTTGTAAGCCATATCGGTATCAATGACTTGAAATTTTGTATTTTTGATTATTCCTTCTGCATAGGTACTAAGCTTAATTTCTCCTTTTGTTATGACCGTTGAGTTTTCAAACCCAGATAAGGCTCGTGCTTTTGGGATTACTTGATCCTCCATTAGCATTTCTTCCACAAATCTCAACAAAATGATGTTGACTGAGATACCTAGATCAATCAACACTATTTTTACATTAGTGTCATGTATAAGGAGAGATATTACCAGAGCGTCGTTATGAGGAAGCAGGAATCCATTGCCATCTGCATTGTCGAACGTTATATTTCCTGCTTCCATGTCTTCACGAATCCGCTTCCCATGTGTAATTGTGAATTTTGTTGTTCTTTTGCAGACTACTCCATTCACCTCCCCTCCTCCGTGTATCACATTCACTGTTCTCTTTGGAGATGGTGGTTTTGGGGGCTCTTGCCTGTTCTTCATATATGCATGTTTGCCCTTTTCACTAAATAGTTCTATTAGATAGCCATGTTTTAATAATTGTTCTACCTCACCTTGCAACAATCTACAATCTGATGTTCTGTGTCCATGATCGTTATGGGATTCGCACCAGAAGTCTGGATTCCTTCTGTTTGGATTCGATCTCATTTCTTTGGGCCATCGAACTTGATCGCCCATGTTTCTCAGTATGATAATTAATTCAGAGGTACTTACATTGAAGTTGTAGTCTCCGACTCTTGCATTACCTCTTTTCTGTTCCTCCCGATCTTTTCTAGATCTTGAGGAGGATGAGTTCGTATCTCTATTTGACGGTCCATATTCCGACCGTGTGTTTTCAAACCTTGAACGAGTTTCTCGTCCTGAAGGTCCCATATATGGATCGTACCTGTTCTTACTTGTTCTCCTTTCTGGCTTGGAGCATCTAGAACTTGCTCGATCTTCAGCTTTTGATTGAGCAATGGTGTCTTCTTCTATTCGTAGCTTGGTGTTGTACCTGTTAAAGACATTGTTCCATGTCGTGGCTGGGAATTCTCTCAAGCTTTCCTTGAGTCTTCTCGTGGCTTCTGAGCTTCTGTCATTTAAGTTTCTAGCAAACGCCATTGCTGCCCAATTGTCAGGTACCCTTGGTAGCAGCATTCTTTCTTGTTGAAACCTGTCTACAAATTCTCGGAGCAAGTCTACGTCTCCTTGTTTTATCTTGAATATGTCTTCCATTCTTTTTTCAACTTTTTGTGCACCGAAATGTGCTTTTATAAAAGAATCTGCAAGCTCAGCAAAAGAGTCAATAGAATTTTCGGGTAGAAGAGAATACCATGTTAGTGCTTCTTTGGTGAGTGTCTCTCCGAACTTCTTGACTAGTACTGATTCAATTTCATTTTTAGTCAGATCTTGCCTTTTACTCCTGTAGTAAAAGCAGTTACATGATCACATGGATCAGTTGTCCCGTTGTACTTGGGAATATCAAGCATTTTGAATTTCTTGGGAATAGGCAAGGGTGCTGTATTTGGCTTCCAAAGGCCACGTGGTGTCAGCGGAGGGTATTCAGGTAGATCCGAAGAAGATTAAGGCAGTCAAGAACTAGCCTAGACCCACTTTAGCCACGGAGATCAGGAACTTCTTGGGTTTTGCGGGTTATAACTGTCGATTTGTGGAGGGGTTTTCATCTAGAGCAACCCCGTTGACCAGGTTAACCCAGAAGGCTTCCCTGTTCAGATGGTCGGACAAGTGTGAGGTGAGCTTTCAGAAGCCCAAGATAGCTTTTACTACAGCGTCGGTGTTAGTGTTACCATCAGGTTCAGGATCTTACACGGTTTATTGTGATGCCTCCCATGTTGGGCTCGGAGTAGTATTGATGCAGGAGGGCAGGGTGATTGCATATGCATCTCGGCAGTTGAAGATTCATGAGAAGAATTACCCTATCCATGATTTAGAGTTGGCAGCCATTGTTCATGCGCTGCAGATTTGGAGGCACTCTCTTTATGGCGTGTCATGTGAGGTTTTCACGGATCATCGCAGCCTTTAGTATTTGTTCAAGCAAAAAGATCTCAATTTGAGGCAGATGAGGTGGTTAGAGCTATTGAAAGACTATGATAGCACCATGTTGTATCATCCGGGGAAGGCCAATTATAAGGTCCCGAAAAATTTCGTTGTGTAATTTAAGGTGTTGTGGTGTCGAGTTAGGCTAAAGTGTTTAGAAATAGTAAATTTATCCTCACGCCGAGCAAGCTCGTAGCGGTTCAAACTTTTTGGATTGAACAGTACGTTTCTGGGCTGAAGGAGAACGTTTTGGAAATAAGTGCATTTTTGCGGTCCATTATGTGGCCGCATAATCACTCTGCGGACCGCATAATGACCGCAGAGTGAAGCAGAAGCTGGCCTAAGTTGAAGGCCATTATGCAGAGAACTATGCAACCGCATATCAGGTCTGTGGTGCATTTTGCGACCGTATAATAGGTCTGCGGACCGCAGACCTGCCGCAAACCCAACCCGAAAAGCCCCAGTTCTGAGCATCAATTATGCGACCACTTTGCAGTCCGCATAATCATTATGCGGTCTCATATGCAACCGCAGATCTGAGTCGGAGGATCCATTTTATATTTTTATAACAGGACCATATTTTACTATATAACGTTTGGGGCTTCATTTGGGGCGATACTCTGATCATTTTAGAGAGAGTTGAGAGAAATATAGAGAGAAATCTCAACCTACACACTAAAACACATCAGCCTTGCAAAAAACTTTGAATATATTCAAGTGAGGCAGCTAATTCTTGGCCCTAAGAGGTAAGGCTTCATCACCCTAACTCTTAATTTCAGAAATCTAGTAAAAGGGGGATAATTAGGAAGACAAATCTTGGGTGTGGGGATGGATATCTTGCATGCATGTGTTCTTAAAATATGTGGGGAAGTTGTGAGCTAATAATGGGTTGAGGGGTGGTAGAATCTTTCATAAAAAGGGGCTTAAAAGCCTTACTACACATATAGTGTTTGATGGAATGCTCTAGTGAGCTAGAATTACAATTATCTTTCTAACTTTGGGTTCAATTTTGTTGAATTATCATAATAGATTGAGGCTGTTAAAACGTAATCTTCTAAAAGTACTAAAGAAAGCTCAACCAGGTATGTTGGCTATACTTTATCTCTCGGAATGGAATTCCGTAATGTTTTCCGTAAGTTTAAGTATAATCGGCTCAAAATTTCTAATTTCTACATTTCGGGTCATCTCGTATGAACTTATAAACTTGATTATTCAGAATGAGCTTGTTGACGAAAGATAAAGGTTTAAAGTATGGTTGCTTATTAAAATAGTATGTCTTTGAGTCGTATTCTAGATGAAAACTAGTACCAATTGGGTGAGGAAGACTCGATACGCCTAATACTCCTAGTCGTTCATACTTGTACTTAATGACTTAATTGGATGTCTCGTTGATGATAACCCATAAAGAGTAATTCAAGGATAATTGGTGTACTGATTGTTTGTGACATTGATGTGTGCCTCTATTGTTGGTCCTTTGTGCTTAATGTTCCATTATTAACTCACTTGAGGTATATGATTTCTGGAATGTTCTATATGTTGGTATTTTGTGGCGATCCTTGAAATTAAATGAAGTGAAAATATGGAATGTAAACAAAATTCGGCCATCGTGCCATGAATAATGACACTTGTGAAAGGCCTAGAGAGCCAAGGAAATATTGTTATTGTGAGAGGTTGAAAATGCTAATAAAAGATTTGAACAATGTGAAATAGTCTGAATGAGTACATTACTGTATATGTATATGTGTTACCTTTGGGTGAAAATCCATATAAATATATTCTTCTTGGGAGATCGATAGTCACCGAGGAATGGTAGGTTGAAATAACCTAACCCCGAAACAACACGTGCCGGTGTAGGGTGCATTGTGAAAATTATTCCCCTTAACTGGGATGAGAATGGTGTGATGAAATTATTTCCCTTTATTGGGATGAGAGTTTTGGTAAATGTGGATATGTCGAACCACACGGCATTGCGGTGAGACGGCTTAGCCGATCGGTTCGTGATCGTACGCCATGCCGCACACATGGTAGAAATTCGTGTTGGAAATTGTGATACAAATGTGATTGTGGTTACACCTTCAAATAAGATGGATTAGCCGATCGAGCCGAGATTGGACTTCGTACCAAGAGTACAGTGGCATTGTAAACAGTGATATCGTGACTTGTGGTAGTATCGGTACTAAAGATCTTCCTAAACAAAAAAAACACTTTCGTATTTTGAAAAATTAATATATTTCAATTGCACATTTGGATATAATTGATTGTAGTTTGTTGTTTCTATGGCTTTCCTTCTCTTGTGTGGTTATTCTATTTTGAAAGATGATGTTTAGCGTTACATACTAGTACTATTCAATAGTACTAACGTCCCTTCTGCCGGGGGCGCTGCATCTTTAACAGATACAGGTGTTTCCATAGTAGGCGGCAGCGATCAGCGATAGCGGTATGTTCCTTCCAGCTAACTTGGTGATCCCCACTTCATTTCGGGGTCCCGTCATTTGGTGATCGTGTATTTTTCATTTGAGGTATAGCCGGAGTCTTGTTGCCGGCATTTCCATATTTCTCTTCAGTTATATTTAGAGGCCCCGTAGACAAGCTGTGACTGGTGTCGGGTATTGGAATTGGATTAGAAAATATTGGTATTTGGAAAATATGTTTTCTTCATATCTAATAATTGTAATGATTTGGATATTATGACTGGAACTGCCAATGGGAACAAAAATGAAAGTTGTTAATGAAATATTTATAAAGTATGATTAGTGGAGTTCACCTCCTCTTTATTCACGAATTAGTTTGGGTAGAATAAAACCTATCAGGCTTGCTCATTCGGGTTTACTCGGTTGAGTGCCGGTCACGCCCCTCGGTTTTAGGGCGTGACACCAATGTGGTGGCCGACACATTGAGTAGGAAGGCAGTGAGTATGGGCAGCCTTGCATTCATTCCAGTTGGTGAGAGGCCGCTAGCTTCAGATGTTCAGACTTTGGACAACCAATTTGTGAGGTTGGATATTTCAAAGCCCAGCCGTGTTCTAGCTTGCACAGTCGCTCGGTCTTCCTTATTTGAGCATATCAAAGATCGGCAGTATGACGACCCTCATTTGTTGGTCCTTAGGGACACAACACGACATGGTGGTGTCAAGCAGGTTACTATTGGAGATGACGAAGTTTTGAGGATGCAGGATCACGTGTGTGTGCCTAATGTTGATGGGCTTCATGAGTTGATTCTTGAGGAGGCCCACAGTTCTCGATATTCTATTCACCCGGGTGCTGCCAAGATGTACCAGGACCTGCGGCATCATTATTGGTGGAGGAGGATGAAGAAGGATATAGTTGCTTATGTAGCTCGGTGCCTGAATTTTCAGTAGGTGAAGTATGAGCATCAGAGACTCGATGGTTTGCTTGAGCAGATAGATATTCCTGAGTGGAAGTGGGAGCACATCACTATGGACTTTGTTGTTGGACTCCCACGGACTCAGAGGAAGTTTGACGCCGTTTGGGTCATTGTGGATAGGCTGACTAAGTCAGCACACTTCATTCCTATGGCAGTTACCTATTCTTCGGAGTGGTTGGTAGAGATTTATATTCGGGAGATGGTCCGCCTTCACGGTGTGCCCATGTATATAATTTATGATCGAGGTACGCAGTTTACCTTGCATTTCTGTATGGCAGTACAGCGTGAATTGGGTACGCGAGTGGAACTGAGCACCGCATTTCATCCTCAGACGGAGAGCGTATTATTCAGGTCTTGGAGGATATTCTCCGCGCTTGTGTTATAGGCTTCGGAGGATCGTGGGATCAGTTCTTTCCCCTTGCACAGTTTTCCTACAACAATAGCTACCAGTCAAGCAATCAGATGGCTCCTTATAAGGCATTACATGGTAGACGGTGCAGGTCGCCAGTTGGGTAGTTTGAGCCGGGAGAGGCTCGGTGGTTGGGTACTGATCTAGTTCAGGAGGCCTTGGACAAGGTGAAGATTATACAGGATAGACTTCGCACAGCTCAGTCTAGGCAGAAGATTTATGCCGACCGTATAGTTCGTGATGTGGCATTCATGGTCGGGGAGAGGGTGTTGCTCCGGGTGTCACCCATGAAGGGTGTCATGAGGTTTGGAAAGAAGGGCAAGTTGAGCCCTAAATATATCGGGTCTTTTGAGATTCTCTATAGAGTGGGAGATGTGGCTTATAGACTTATATTGCCTCCGGGGTTACCAGCAGTTCATCCAGTGTTCCATGTGTCCATGCTCCAGAAGTATCATGGTGACCCGTCCCACGTGTTAAATTTCAGCTCTGTCCAGTTGGACAAGGATTTGACTTATGAGGAGGAGCCGATGGCTATTCAAGACCGGCTGGTTCGTCAGTTGAGGCTGAAGAGTTATCCTTCGGATCGAGTGCAGTTGAGAGGTCGGCCTATTGAAGCAACTATATGGGAGTCCGAGTCACACATGCAGAGTAGATATCCCCACCTATTCACCAGTTCAGGTACTTTATATGTCCGTTCGAGGACGAATGATTGTTTTAAAGGTGGAGAAGTGATGACCCAAAAGGTCATCTTATGTTTTAGGATTCAATTTTGCGCTCTTTCGCCTTAAAATCTCTTTTTTTACCCTCCTCGTTTAGCGTGCGCAGTTCGGGCGTGTTTTCGCAAAGCTTTTATGTTAAAATTTGATGAAATAATAATATTTAGCCTTAAAAGTTTATTTTAGTTGACTTTGGTCAACGTTTTGGGTAAACGGACTCGGGCGTATGCCCGGAATCGAATTTCGAGGTCCCTGGCTCGAGATATGAATTTTCGTTAAAAATTGAATGACTGGAATTTTAATGGTTTTAAGAAATTGGTTAATGTTTGATATTGTTGGTATCGGGTCCGTATTTTGGTTTCAGAGCCCGGTACAGGTCCGTTATGATATATATACCTTATCTATGAAATTGAGTGAGAAACGGAACTGATTTGACGTGATTCGGGCGTCCGGTTGTGAAAATAGGAATTTCAAAGTGTTCTTGGAATTTCATGTGATTTGGTGCTAAATTCGTAGTTCTAGCTGTTATTTTGGCGATTTGATCGCACGAGCAAGTGTGTATGATGCTTTTGGACTTGTGTGCATGTTTGGTTTGGAGCCCCGAGGGCTCGGTTGAGTTTCGGATAAGCTACAGAGTAAAATGAACTTAGGAAATTTTTTTTGTATGTTTCATGTCTGCGGGTCTCGCAATTGCAAGGTCTTGCTCGCAAATGATAGCCTCGCATTTGCGATCATGGATGGGACTTGGTAGTATCGCATTTGCAAGGTTAGGGTCGCATTTGCGGAAGTTTGATGTTCGCAATTACGAACAACTTACTCGCATTTGCGAAGGCTGCAGAAATGTGATAGGTTCGCATTTGCGAGCTTCGCAATGCGACATCTGCAGTTGGTAAATCTTGACTTAGACAAGATTTTTCTCATTTTCCAAAACTTTCAAACACAAGAAACCCTCCAAGCAATTTTCCAAAGACTACTTCTTCCCTAAATCATAGGTAAGTGATTCTTTGCTCGTTTCTTTTAATCTTTCACTTCATTTTACAAGGTTTTAACCTAAAATCTAGTAATTTCATGGTAGAAATTGGGGGCTTGGGTAGAATTAGGGATTTTTTAAAAATTAAAAATTAGACCTCAATTTGGGGTCGGACTTCGAAACTAGTTACATATTCGGGTTCGGGGGTGAATGGGTGAATGGGTTTTGGTCCGAACCTCGAGTTTTAACCAAGCGGGCCTGGGGTCGATTTTTGAATTTTTGGGGGAAAGTTTGGAAAACCTAAATTTATCTATTGAAATTGATTTCTTTAGCAATATTTGATGTTATTAAGTTAAGTACGGCTAGATACGAGTGGTTCGGAGGTGGAAACTAGAGAAAAAACGGTAATTGAGAAATGAGTGGCATATTGATCAGGGTAAGTGTTGTGTCTAACCTTGACTTTAGGGAATTAGGAACCTTCGGACTATGTGATTATGTGAAATCCATGTGAGCGGGGTATATGCAAAGTGAAGAGTGCTTATATGTCACCAAATTATCTGTTTTCCTTGAATTACTGATTTCCTTTCATTGTTTCATTCCCTGTCTTAATTGTTATATGCTCTAAATGCTTCCATGCTTAACTTCTACATGTTAATCAATATTTTCTCCTGTTAGCTATGTTAGTTCTTCCCATAGGTCCCCTAATCCTTGCTATTTGCTTAATTTGAATTTTTTGCACCTTTTTATTGTAAATTGCTGGATTGGTCTCATTGTGTAGTTTTATTTGAGTAGACTTTATATTGATCAAGGTTTCCTTTGCTTGGTTCAGTTTGGTATTTATTTATCGTAAAGGTGTTTTGATTTATACTGTAAATTGAGTGTGTAAATTGAGTGTTTGGTACTGGTATGGTGGGATCGGGCTGCACGCCGCTGCAGGAGGAATAAGGGAGGATTAATAAGGAGGAATAAGGATGAATATTTTTATACGGTTAAATCGGGTTGCATGCTGCAACAAGAGGAATAAGGGTGGATTGATATGGTGAAATAAGGGTAAATTATCCTATTGATATATATATGGTGGGATCGGGTTGCGCGCCGCAACATATATATATTATTTACTTTTAATGTATTTGTTACAGAGGAATAAGGAAGAATGTTGTGATGTCTGGTGGGATCGGGTTGCGCGCCGGAACAAAACTATATGTTTCTATTTCCTGAACTACATTTCTTTCCGGTAATTCTTTCATTATCTAATATAGTAAGGATTGGTACCTCTGGACGACAATGGTTCATCTAGAGGCCGTGATTATCCGTTTCAGTTGGATGTTTTGTTGTGTTTAGTATTTCTATTATTCTTTCATTTATTTACTGCGTACAGGTTTTGTATAGATGCCCTGCCTTAGCCTCGTCACTACCTCGTCGAGGTTAGGCTCGGCACTTACCAGTACATGGGGTCGGTTGTACTGATACTACACTCTGCACATTGTGCAAATTTTGGAGACGGTCCTAGCATCGGTCATTAATGAGCTAGGATCGGATATCTGCAGAGACTTGAGGTACGACTGTTCAGCACCCGCAACACCTGGAGTCCCCGTCCTCTTTTCTTTTAGCTGTACTACTTCATTCAGGCATCTTTATACTTATTTCAGACCTTTATGTGTATTACTTTATATGTCCGTGAACTCGCGACACCAGATTAAGGAAATTGTAATAGACGATTGGCTGTTTAAATTTCCGCATTTGAACTTAGATCATATCCGTTATTTTAGTTTGTTATCTATGTTACTGTTTAAACTGCTTAAGGAAATAAAAACATTCTCACATTGGCTTGTCTAGCAAGTGAACTGTTAGGCGCCATCATGATCCCGCCGGTAGGAGTACAGGGTCATTTTTTAAAATCCAACAAGAGGTGCAAGAGTACACCACCAATACAACATAATTGAGGTTAATCATATAAGGGAATATGATCGCTATGATCCTTTCATAATTGCACATAACGTTGGGTAAGTATATTATGCTCCTTATCCATTGCGGCAAAATAAGTCTGATTGGTGGGTTGTAATAAAAACTAAGCCTTTAGGTAGAGTGGAAGTCGAGAATGTGTTAGATGTTGCATATCAAAATGATATCTCCAGTGTTCACCAAATAGTGGACGATCAGATAGAAAATGATTTGGAACATCCTGAATGCATATTGAAAGAAGTTGATATAAATGAAGTAACAATTATAGAAAATGAGGACGAAAAATCAACTGATGAAGCTCAAACAAGCAAGGATGAAGAATTCTCGGACGAGGAACAATACGTCGACGAGGATTGAAAAGTTGGTTTTTTAAAGCACTCTCGTTTTATAGCTAGTTTCTTATATTTTTCAATCTAAATATGTATTATATTATGCAGATGGCATGCAAGGGTAAAGGTAACAATGACTCTTCTAGTTCTCGGGGTCGAGAAAAGGCTAGGAAGGGAAAGAGGAGGGTAGATAATAATACTCCCTCTTTTCTACCCTCTTCAGAGATGACTATGTATTATCCTCCACCATACGACTATATTGAGCTTCCATAGCATCACGATCCCTACACCTTCATCCAGACACCAGGTCTTCCATCACAAAGCCATAGGACTATACGTCAGACATACAGTTCAGCTGCCTCACAGCCACATGGATCATAGCCATCTGCATCACATCCACGTTGATCACATCCCTACATATCACAGCCACATGGATCACATCCATCCATGTCACAGCCACTCGGGTCACAGCCATTCGTGTCACAGCCACTTGGGTCGCATCCAGCTATGTTGCAGTCACAGGAATCGCAACTATCTTCATCAGCGACTCCATCTATTTCAGGCCTTCGCCTGCGAGGCAGTAGCTTTGAGCCCCCTACACCGTCTACACATGCCTCTAATACACATGTTGAGGATGATGATGCAGAGGTAATGCATTATGATCGATATGGCAGGATCATCATAGTCCCTGAGGGTGATGGGTAAGAGTTATTTGTTATTTTTGGGTCTATTGTTTTGTAACAATTTTATTAAGATATTAATGTGTTTTTATTGTTAAATTGCAAGTTCAGGCCGGGTAATCAGACTACGAAGATAATCACCAATGCCATCAGAAAGCTTTATGATGGCCCTTATGCGACTTGGACTGACTTCCTATTCTTGCTGAAGGAGCAAATTTTCAATAAATTTAAGGTATAAATATTCTTTTAAGCAGTTTAATAATTTATATTTATGATGTTTCCATCTAATATTTAAATTTTGAAATACATAGCAAGTGTGTATGGGAAGACCGTTATAGCGCGGAAGTGGCTGCAAATTTTTATCATAAAGCTCGCAAGAGATTGGACGATTGTTTCTCGGATGCTAGAAAGAAGAACAAGAGGCCTGGCTGGTTACTTGAGAATATATGGAATGATTTTTCAAAGTCAATGTCTTACCACATATTTCTTAGAGAGGAGCGAAAAAGGAAAGGAAGCTCACGCATCCGAGAAGTGAAGCTCCTTGCACACAGGAGGTGCGATCAGCTTAGCGACAATAAAAAGAAGATCTGTTGTTGCTTAAATTATTTTACTTTTCTAAGTATATCAAGTATGTTTATTAACTAAATTAATTTGTTTTCAAAAAAAGAAGCATGGGCGTCCAATGAGCCATGATGAGCTATTTAAGGAGACGTATATTGTAAAGAAGAAGAAAGAGGGGGATGAAGATAGGTGGGTCGAGGACCGGGCAGAGACTGCATATGTAAGCTTTCAATTTTCTTTAAGTTTTATAATTTACTTTTATAAAAATTTTGAAACACTAATTTAATTTAAAATAATATAGGGTCGCTACCAAAGTAACGTGGAGGAATTCATTCATAGTCATCCATCTGGTGAATCGGGCGAGCCAAGCCAACCTTCCAACTAGGATGCTGAAAGAATATGGTTAGAAGTTGTTGGCAATCCAAAATAAGGAAAGGTATACCGGTTTCCTACTAAAAAATTACATCGCTATAGGTGTGGAATGCAAGGAATAGAGACTTCCTCACAAGGCAAGCAACTTAATAGGGAGAGCATCTCGGCTATGCGGGAGACAGTGACAAAGCTCAAATCCGAACTAGAAGCGTCCAAGGAAAGAGAAAGGCTTAGAGATGATCAATTCCTTGGCATGTAAGCTCATATCAGAACTCTCTTATCTACTGGAGCTTTTCCGTTGCCCCGATTTCGTGAGTCATCGCCAGAGGGTCGACCTCTACGTGATCGTTCCTCCCGTCCTACTCGTGATCGTTCCTCTCGTCCTGCTAGTGATCATTCCTCCCATCCTCCCCGTGATCGTTCTTCCCGTCCTCCAAAAGACCGTTCTCTATATCGTCTTGTAGATGAAAGTTCATCAGACGGTGATAATGATGTTAGAGAAAATACCCCTTGACCAATACTTTTATATACTTTGAACTAGATTAATAGAACCAGTTTTGAATTAGATTGAACAATTTTGAACTTATTGTAATAAGTTTTAACTTGGTATTGGATTGCTATTTCAATTGAACTTTAATTTGTTAGTTTTAAAGTATTTTTTGTTGGGTGTTTGGTTGTTGTTGGATATTTGGTTGTTATTGTGTTGTTGTTGTTGTTATTGTATTTTTGTTGTTATTGTTGGATATGTGGATGGATTTGGGGTGAATTAGGGATTTTATGAGGTGAATTGGTCATTATTAGATGTGAATTGGGGGTATTGGTATGTTGTTTTTAATTGGCAGGTGGTGTAACTACCAAAACAGGCATTTTATGCCAAAACTAAACCCAGAAAACTGACCAACTTCGGTCGGTAAATAATAATAAAAAATTAGTTGCATATTACCGGCCAAAGTTGGTCGGTTAATGAACAATGAATTTCCAGAATTCAACATTACCGACCAACTTTGGTCAGTATATTGCCTGCACTGCTGAGCTTACTGACCAAAGTTGGTCGGTAATTTTTAATTTTAAGTATTTAAAAATAATATATTTTTCCAATACCGACCAAAGTTGGTCGTTTTTTTTAATTTTAATAATTTATAAAAAAATATATTTTCATGTACCGAACAAAGTTGGTCGGTAAAAAACATTAATAAATTTAATACACCGACCAACTTTGATCGGTAAAATTAAAATTAATAAAATATTTTTCCGACCAATTTTAGTCGATAAACCATTTACAGTGTCAGATGGCCGTTTAAAGAAGACCGACCGACGTTGGTCGGTAATATTCGACCAACTTTGGTCGATATGCTTTTCCGACCGTCAAAATACCGTCCACACGTAAATGGTCGCGTTTTGGTCGGTTATGGTCGACCATAACCGACCAACTTTGGTCGGTTTTTTGGACGATTTTGCCCGAATTTTTAGTAGTGTCTATTAAGACTTATGTGAAAAAGATGGAGGAATCTGAAAATAAAAGAATTATATCTACTATTGCCGATTAAACTATACTTGTAGTGTATAAAGAGTACTTTATAGTTTACACTAGGAGTATACAAACCGAACCGGAAAATCGCACCAAGACGAAAAATCAAACCAAATCGATCTGACTAGATTTGTTTTGATTTGGTTTGGTATTGAGTGAAATTTCGAACTAAACTGATATATAAATATACAACTTTTATATATACTTTTAACAATTTATATAGAATTTTCTTTTAAAAAAATGTCTATAAGTATCTGGAATTCTTATGAGATAAAATATTTAATAAAATATGAAGTGTTCCATATTTGTTAACCTTAAATAATGAATTGTATGATCACTTTCTTATCAAGTGCGGAAATGCGTCAATCTCTTTGTTCTTCCATATTCATATGTCAAGATCTATTAAATTCTTATATCTACTTCGAATTTGAAGTGGTTATTATTATATAGGTATCATACTGATTTTTATGTTTAATTGCTAAATTCGGTTAACCTTGAAACTATATATCAATGAAAAATTATTATCAGACGACTAAAAAAATAACTATCATGTGTTATTAAGTAAATTCTCCCATAAAAATATTTAATAGATAATATGTTTGTCAATTTTTTTTTAATTTTTACTAAACATATATTTACTTATCAAAAATTAACAAAGTAAGATTGAAATAATAAGTAACCAAAAAATCCGAAAAACCCATCAAAACCGCACCAATCCAAACCGATATAGTTGATTTGATTTAGTTTTGGTAAAAATCGAATCAACCCGGTCCATGTACACCCCTAGTCTACGCTATCTATTTGTAAACTTAAATCTATATATTTTACGTAAATGAGTTTATGCACCTTTAAATTCATGTAAGATTGAGGAGGCAAGATAATCTATGTCTTACCTTTTTACTTCTTTTAATAAACATTTAACGATTTGTCTAATCTTCACCACATTCAAGGAGGATTCTACAATATATATATTTTCTGAACTTTATATCATAGATCTCGACTATAAAAACAAAAGGAAGAGCAAATCTCACAATGTACATAATGTTTTCAAAAGCATTAACTTTGAGTGTTACTTAATACTCTAAGCATCAAGTTTAGAATATACTTAATTATTTATCTTTCTGGATATAATAATCAAACTAACTTCATCATTAATTATTGTCAACGGTTTCAACTAGCAAGGCATCTTTAATGTTTACGGTCCGCAAACCTATCTATAATAGCATCCCTATATAACAATTATTTATTATAAAAAATTAATTTTTTCTCGGAATCGATTTTTTTTAGTTACAATATTTTTTCACTGTAACAACACTTTAATATAGGAGCTAAAAAATATTGAAACAAACGAGGCTGGTATAAAAATGTTTGACTGTATATGCAAATTATTGAATCAACTTAACAAAAGGATGGAGGGGGCAAGTGTGGCGGACATCTAGCATATAACGTGTAGTTTTACGTGAATTTAACAGTTTTTGTTCAAACTTTGTATATGTATTGAAAGTTTACTAAATTTTGTATACTGTTAAAATCGAACACACCCGATTTTACGGGTTTGAGGGTATGTCTCGAGAGTGAGCCAGTATCGAAGCAAGTTCGGGCTCGAAGAACACGAAAACTGAGGGATCGAGATCAGGCTGAATCGACACCGAAGTAACGAAATCACGAGATATCTGCAATCAACTACCAATATCGGCGAGAATCTCGGAATTGGAAAAACCATTAGCGATTATTGCTATCAATCATGTACTTGACTTACGAAATTAGAGTTATACCTTATTTAGGATTCCTCTACTATATAAAAAGGAACCATGTTCATTTGTAAGGGACATGAATCACTTACTCAAGCACTGAGAAATATAAATGTTCTGCTCTTTCACTCGCTCTTAACTCTCTATTGTTCTTATTATTCATTTTGTTCATATTGTTCTTATTATTCTCGCGGTTCTCAATGTTCAATCTCGATACTATTCCAAATCGTGGTCGATAACTTGCAACGGCACCGGTTTGGTCTATTACAATCATTTAGTTCCTTTATTTATTTAGCTATTTATCAATTAACATTGAATTAGATCACATATCCTTATAACCACATTACAAGTGTAATTGTTACTCGTATTTCGAGGTAAACAGTTTGGGGCCCACAGTGGGCTAAGGATAATAGTGATTGTTCAGTGCTAATTCTGGTATAACACACTATTTTACGCTTGTTTCTTGTCAAAAAATTCGTTTTCAGGTTGAATCATGTCAAACTCGCAAAATACATCTGCACATGGTGACAACGGCCTCGGACTCCACGGAGAAAACGAGAATGTTATCGCCCCATGAATTATGGTGCCGCAGGCTGACCTCGGAGGAGCCCCACCCATCAACCCGGTTGATGTCAGTTCTCATGTTTCCTTAAACGCGGAATTCGGTGCAGCCCCCGAGGGAAGCGTATGCAGAGAGGGCCGAACTGACAGTCGAGGAACGCGGGGCAAAGGAGGCGAAGGTGGAAGTCTCCAAGATATATTTGAAATGCTGCAAGCCTAATAAAACACCATTGCTCAGTTGCAAAATCAGTACAGGGCATCGAATAGGGTCGAGCAAGAGGCTACTCGTCGTACCGAGCCAGTGTCTGAAAGATCAGGTGATAATAATTTGACAACCGACCCTGCTATAATGAGGATGCTCGAGGAGCTTACTAAGAGAATAGAATCGGGAGAAAAGAAAATTGAGGCTAAAGACAAGAAGGTGGAAACTCGAGTTGATCAGATACGGGGGCACCACCGAACTTAAAGGGAATGTACTCTAAGAAGTTTGTGCAAAAACCGTTCCCTCCGAGTGCGGCTCTGAAGCCCATCCCAAAGAAGTTTCATATGCCCGATATACCTAAATACAACGGGACTTCAGACCCCAATGAGCACGTCACTTCTTATATGTGTTCCATAAAAGGTAATAATTTAGAGGATGACGAGATAGAGTCTGTATTGCTAAAGAAGTTCGGAGAGACCTTATCAAAGGGAGCTATGATTTGGTACCAAAACTTGCCACCGAACTCTATCGATTTGTTCGCCCATGTTGGCGGATTCATTTGTTAAGGAACATGCTGGGGCCATAAAAGTCACAACAAGAAAATCAGACCTCTTCAAAGTGAAGCAAAGGGATAACGAGATGCTAAGAGACTTCGTGCCTCGATTCCAAATGGAACAAATGGAATTGTCACTAGTCACTGATGATTGGGCTATTCAAGCTTTCACCCAAGAATTAAATGAGCGGAGTTCGATCGTATCACGCCAGTTGAAACAAAACTTGATCGAGTACCCAGCTGTGACTTGGGAAGATATTCAAAACCAATATAAGTCGAAGATTAGGGTCGAAGATGACCAATTGGGAGCCCCTTCAAGTTCGGTACATCCAAATAGGTCGACATGTAAAAACCAGAGAGATATTGGTAGAGAGTCGAGGCCGAATAAAGATCGATATCAGCCGTATGTTTCAGATCAAAGGAATAACAGTTCGGGATGCAACTCTGCTCGGAATGATCGAAAGGATGACCGAGGGCAGAATTCTTGAGGATTAATGAGTAAAACTGGCTTCGTCAAATATGCAGATCCTACAGAAGCGCCTCGATTATCAGAGTAAAATTTTAGTCGATGCATCGGGGATTGTATCGGCTATCGGAAGGATCAAAGACACCAGGTTGCGCACACCTATACAGATTGATCCCTCTCAAAGAAATCCAAACTTAATGTGTAAGTATCATGGCACCCATGGCCATAGGACCAAAGATTACATACAATCAAGAGAAGAGGTTGCTCGATTATTCAATAAGGGCCACCTTCGAGAGTTCCTCTGTGATCAAGTCAAAAATCACTTTAGGGAAAGAGACGCCAACAGAAAGAATGAGCAAGAAGAACCTCAGAATGTTATTCACATGATTGTCGGCGGGGTCGACGTCCCACAAGGGCCTGTATTCAAACGCACCAAGGTGTCGATCACCAGAGAAAAATTGACTCAAGACTATATGCCCGAAGGCACTCTATCATTCAACAACAAAGAAGAGGAATGCATCTCTCAACCGCACAACGACGCCCTGGTAATATCTATTTTGTTAAATAGAATTCAAGTTAAACGTGTTCTAGTGGATCCAGGTAGTTCTGCAAACATAATCAGATCGAGGGTCGTAGAGCAGCTCGGCTTGCTAGACCAGATTGTACCTACATCTCGAGTCATAAATGACTTTAACATGGCTAGTGAAACAACTAAGGGGGAGATAATTCTACTAGTGAACGTGGCCGAGACCATCCAAGACATAAAATTTCACGTCATCGAAGGTGACATGAGGTACAATGCACTGCTCGGAAGGCCCTGGATCCACAACATGAGGGCAGTACCGTCGACCCTTCACCAAATGATGAAGTTCCCAACAGTGGACGGTGTGAAAACAGTTTATGGGGAACAACATGCTGCAAAGGAAATGTTTATAGTCGACGAGGTGACGCCGATATCAGCACCTTCAACCTTAGAAAAGCCGGGAATCAAAGATAAGCAAGCGGCCAAATAGCAATCACCGTCCCCAGCCTCGACCGAATTGGATAAATAGGTAATCGAAGAAGAAGAAGAGGATTTTCTCACTCCTCGAACCTTTTTCGTTCTCGAAGAATTGGATGCAACCAATTCAACGGTCGAGGAGCTGGAACAGGTGATACTGATCAAGTATTTACCCGAACGAAAGGTATACCTGGGAACTGGGTTGACCCCCGAACTCAGGAAAAAACTTATTCAATTTCTTATTGATAACATGGATTGCATTTCATGGTCCCATTTACACATGATAGGAATCCCACCCGAGATAACGACTCATCGGCTGAGCCCAGATCCCAAGCTCATACACGTAAAGCAAAATAGAAGGCCTCAATCCGAGGTAAAATATCTCGAATGGTTAGCTAACGTAGTCATGGTACCAAAAAAGGGGAACAAACTTAGAATGTGTATAGATTATAAGGACTTGAATAAAGCATGTCCAAAAGACTCTTTTCCCTTGCCTAACATCGATCAAATGATCGATTCCACAGACGACCACGAGATACTTACCTTTCTCGACGCCTATTCTGGGTACAATCAAATCCAGATGGACCCAATAGACCAGGAAAAGACTTCTTTTATCACTAAGTATGGAACTTTTTGTTACAGTGTAATGCCCTTTGGGCTAAAAAATACTGGAGCAACAAATCAACGCCTAGTTAACAAGATGTTCGAAGAACACATAGTTAAACCAATGGACGTTTACATCGACGATATGTTAGTAAAGTCTCTCCGCAGAGGACCATTTGACTCATTTGCAGGAGACATTCGAAACCTTGAGAAAATACAACATGAAGCTTAACCCCTAAAAATGTGCTTTCGGGGTTGGCTCGGGCAAGTTCCTCAGCTTCATGATGTCAAATCAGGGAATTAAGATCAACCTCGATAAGACTAAGGCCATCGAGTACATTACCGTCATGGACGTTGTGAAAGCCGTTCAGAGGCTAACCGGACGGATAGCTACCCTGGGCCGATTCATTTCGAGGTCATTAGACTGAAGCTAAGGTTCTTTTCCTTACTCAAAAAGAAAAATGATTTTATGTGGACCCCGGAATGTCAACAAGCATTGGAGGAATTGAAATGGTACCTTTCGAGCCCGCCTTTGCTCCACACTCCAAAGGCAGATGACAAGTTGTACCTATACTTGGCAGTATCCGAGATAGTGGTAAGTGGTGTGTTAGTTCGAGAAGAACAAGGCAAATAATTTCTTGTTTATTACGTAAGTCGGACCTTAGGAGATGCTAAAACTAGGTATCCACACTTAGAGAAATTGGCATTTGCATTAATAAGTGAATCTAGAAAATTAAAGCCATATTTCAGTGTCATCTCATATGTGTGATCACCACTTATCCACTTCAAAATATTTTGCACAAGCCCGAATTATCGGGCCGATTGGCCAAATGGGCCGTAGAACTTGGCGGGTACGATATCAAATATCAACCCTGAACATCCATCAAGTCTCAAATATTAGCAGACTTCGTGGCAGACTTTACACCAACCCTCATAGCCAAAGTAGAAAAGGAACTTCTGCTGAAATCGGGTACATCATCGGGGGTATGGACTCTCTTCACGGACGATGCCTCGAATGTGAAAGGGTCTGGGCTCGGTATTGTTTTGAAATCGCCTACGGGCAATGTTATTAGACAATTAGTTAAGACTGCCAAACTGACTAACAACGAGGCTGAGTATGAGGCTATGATTGTAGGTCTCGAACAAACTAAAAGCTTTGGAGCGGAAGTCATTGAAGCTAAATGTGACTCCCTACTGGTAGTTAACAAGGTAAAGGAACCTTCGAAGTTCGAGATGAAAGGATGCAGAGGTACTTAGACAAATTTCAGGTGACCATGCACCGCTTCAAAGATTGTACTCAATAGCATGTACCTCGAGAACAAAATACCGAGGCCGATGCACTTGCCAATCTAGGGTCATCGGTCGACGAAGATGAGATTAACTCGGGGACTGTCGTCCAACTCTCAAGATCCGTAATTGAGGAAGGACATGCTGAAATAAATTCTACAAGCTTAACCTGGGACTAGAGAAACAAATACATCGAATATTGTAGAACAGGAAGTTACCATCGGGTCTCAAAGAATCGAGGGCCTTACGAATTAAAGCCGCTCGATTCACATTAGATGAAGACGGAACGTTATACAGAAGAATGTTCAATGGCCCATTGGAGGTATGCTTAGGACCGAGAGATACCGACTATGTTCTATGAGAAATCCACGAAGGCACCTGTGGAAACCATTATAGCGCCGAGTCACTAGTTCGAAAGGTCGTCAAATAAAGATATTATTGGGATAGCATGGAAAAAGACTCTAAGGAGTTCATTCGAAGGTGTGATAAATGTCAAAGGTTTGCACCGATGATACGCCAGCACGGCGAGCAACTTCACTCGGTCCTGTCACCATAGTCGTTCATGAAGTGGGGAATGGACATCGTCGGCCCTTTGCCATCGGCCCCAGGTAAAGCTACGTTCATATTATTTATGGCTGACTATTTTTCTAAATGGGTTGAAGCACAGGCTTTTGAAAAACTAAGGGACAAGGAAGTGATCGATTTCATATGGGATCGCATCGCATGCCGATTCGGGATACCAGCGGAAATAGTGTGTGATAATGGCAAAAAATTCATCCGCAGTAAAGTTACGAAATTCCTCGAAGACCACAAATTAAAGAGGATACTATCGACGCCGTATCACCCTAGTGGGAACGGGAAGGCCGAATCAACGAATAACACTATCATCCAAAACTTGAAGAAGAGGCTAAATGAAGCCAAAGGGAAGTGGAGAGAAAGATTTCCCGAGGTTCTATGGGCATATCGGACTACATCGAAGTCCAGTACCAGAGCAACTCCATTTTCTTTAGTATATGGCTCTGAAGCCTTGATACCGGTCAAAGTCGGGGAGCCCAGCGCCACGTTTCGACATGCAACAGAGGAATCAAACCGCGAGGCCATGAATACCAGTCTCGAGTTATTAGATGAAATACAAGAAGCGACACTCGTTCGAATGGTCGCACAAAAGCAACGAATCGAGAGATATTACAACAGAAGAACCAATCTTCGACACTTCAAAGTCGGGGACTTAGTCTTAAGAAAAGTCACCATCAATACTCGAGACCCTAATGAAGGTAAACTCGGTCCTAACTAGGAAAGACCCTATCAAATACTCGACATAGTCGGGAAAGGATCTTACAAGCTCAGAACAATGAACAGCGAGCCATTGTCGAACAACTGGAACATATCACTCCTCAAGCGATACTATTTCTAAGTTATGGCTTTATCCTTTTTCATTTACTTAAATATTTGAAACTAACTCATTGCAGGAATTCGATCAACGAAATCGAGACCTAAGGTATGCATCGCACTCTTTTTCCCTTAGACCGATTTTTATCCCAAATGGGTTTTTCCGGCGAGGTTTTTACCAAGGAAACAATTATGTGCTACCAGAGGATAATTCAACAGTATCCAAGGCTTCTTTGCAAGCAACCTCGAATACTGGGGGCATCACCCTCGGATGTTATACATCAATGGGTCTCGATAGTCACGACCCCAAATCTAAGCCAGTCGTGATGGCGCGTATCGTGGAACTAGGCCAGCCAAAACTACACTCAAATCGTAAATAATCTTTCATTTATATCATTACTAAACTGATAACCCATAAAGGTTTCCTTTAAACATCTTTTTACTATACCGAATATTAAATACAACCCCCGAGATCCCGGAGTCACTGGTCATGAGCATCTACAGAAAATATACAATTCAAAAATAAATAAACTCTATAAAGTAAGCAGGAGGGAGGGCAGGACTGCGGATGCATGCAGCTACCTCGAAAAACCTCCAAGGAATCTCTGGAACAGATACACAGCTCACCATGCCCTAATACCTAGATCCGCACACAAGGTGCAGGGAGTAATGTGAGTACGCCAACTCAGTAGTAATAAAAATAAATCAAGTCAGAGCAGTACGAAACACATAAATCAAATCATCATTTCACAATAAGCACAACCTTTCTTTCCAACAATGTATACATTAAATCATTACGCTTAAAAGCTGATTTCAGTAAAATCATTTGGAAATATACTTGCCAATAGTTTCAACATAACTTTCAAGGAGTTTAGTGTAAAAATGATAAAAGTCATAAAAAGGCCCCTTGGGCGAAACATATTCCATAAGTTCAGAGTAAAACTGGTAAAATCATAAGTAGCCCCTCGGGAAAAAATATGTATCAGAACCTTCCCCTCGGGCATGCCTCACAGTCACTCATAATCAGCCCCTCGGGCATACCTCACAGTCACTCATAATCATCTCCTCGGGCATACCTCACAGTCACTCATGCCTCCCAATCACTCGTCACTTGGCACTAGGCACTCGGCACTCGCACTCAGTAGGTACCTGCGCTCATTGGGGGTGTGTACAGACTCCGGAGGGGCTCCTTTAGCCCAAGCGCTAAATATCAAGCCACCTCGTGGCGTATCATATCCTCACAATCAGGCCCTCGGCCTCACTCAGTCAGAACCTCTCAAAAGCCCCTCGGGCGTATCAGTAAATATGAGTACTCTACCCAAAACATTATTTTTAAATCTCAAAAATAGTGTAAATCAGGCTGAGTTTCAAAAACAGTTAAGCACAATGTGACTGAGTGTAAATCATAAATAAATAGTGAGGAAATAGCAGTAAAAATCCCCCAAGGGGTCTAAAAAAAGTCGGCACGAGGCCCCAAACATGGCTTATAGCCCAAATATAGCAATAGTCTTTAGAATACAATGTAACATATGATTTAGAGTAAAATACGCAACTCAATAGTTGTCGCGGAGAGGACCAAGTCCAATCCAAAAATCAGTGCGCGCCACATACTCGTCATCCGACATGTGCGCCATTTTAAAAACGGTGAGAAATATGAAGTCCGGGGGTTTCACACCCTCAGGACAAGATTTATAGCCATTACTTACCTCTACCGGGCCACAATACTAATCTGCAATGCTCTTGCCCCTCAAACCCGAGCCCCGAGCCCACGTCTCGGGATTCGATAAAATTTACATCACTAGAATCCTCATCCTCCCACGATTCTATATATACCAAGAACACTAAAATCGGACCACAATTGCCCACTCAAATCACCAAAAGAATTTTCCAAATATTTCCTCCCATTTTTCCCAACTTTTATACTTTAATTCCTCAAATTGCATGGTGAAAATCAAGACAAATTCATGAAATTGAACCAAAAATGATTGAAGAACACTTATCACAAGAACCCCACTGAAAAGCTCGTCCAAATGTCCTTTCCCCGAGCTCTCTAATGAAATATTGAGTTATGGCCAAGAACCCCCGAATTTAAAACATAAACGGTCTGCCAAGACTTTTCTTCATCGCGAACACATCACATTGACCGCGTTCGCATTGAACAATCCAACATGCCCCTAATTTTTACTCTACGCGAACGCACCAAAAGACATGCGAACGCACTGCTCCACCACCCCAGGCCTTCAGGAATGCATGGGCTCCTACGCGATCGCACAGGCCAATGGGCCTAGGGTCCTGAGGTGCTTCCTACTCTACGCGAATGCACACACACCCCTGCGTTTACGATGGCCACCCTGCTCAACACTCCGTGTTCGCACCCCTTCACCCGCGAACGCATTGAACAACTCCCCCCCCCCCCNAGAGTAAAACTCTGCTGCAGAAACACCATTAAACCAGCCAAGTTCCAAAACCAAAAAATCGATCTGTTAATCGCCCAAAACTCACCCCAGGCCCCCGGAACCTCAACCACACCTACCAACACACCCCATATCATCATTCAAACTTAGTCGAGCCTTCGAAACACCAAAAACTACACGAAAACACAAAAACTACATCAAATTCAAGACTATGAGCTTTGAAACTTCTAAATTTCACCAATGATGCCAAAACCAACCAAAACACATACGATTGACTTGAAAATTTGCACACATATCCAAAATGACATTACGAACCTGCTCCAACTTCTGGAATCCTATTCCGACCTCGATAGCTTATTTTCCACTGTCAACCGGAAATCGCCAAAAATTAACTTTCGCCAATTCAAGCCTAATTCTACTCTGGACATCAAAACTTCATTCCGAACACACTCCTAAGTCCCAAGTCGAAGCTATCCGAGCCATAAAATCCGCATTTCGGGGTCGTTTACCAATAAGTCAACTCCCAGTTGTCTTTTTCAACTATTAAGCCAAGCTAAGAGACTAAGTGCCTCATTTCCCTCCACAAAATGCTCCGAACCCAAGCCAACCAATCTAACATAACATAATGAAGTTGAACCACATTTAATGAAGAAGAAACGGGGGAAACGGGGCTAAACTCTCAGAACGACCGGCCGGGTTGTTACATCCTCCTCCACTTAAACATACGTTCGTCCTCGAACGTGCCAAGAGTTGTTCTCCAACACCATCAAACGGTCATGTAGCCTACCATGCACATGCCCGGGGGTGATCCCACGTCACCCTATCCTATATAGGTCCAAATAGCACAACACAGTTGAAATTTCAAAATCCAACCTGACCCATAAACCTTAGAACCAAATTTCCACTTCTGAAGTAATATACAAGATCAAAATTCCACAACTATAAACTGAACAGGTATGAACACGCTGTATCAAGCCATATACGCACCCCAGATGAAATCACATAATACACCGCGTGACTGAAACACTCATAGCGATAACTCTTAACCACAATAACTGCTCGGAACAACCCAATACCGGTACATAACCTCTTATCAAGAAATGCCTCGCTCTAACACTTTCATATACTGCCGATGATGAAAGAAACACGTAGAAACTAACAACCATTCGTCCGATACGTCAGACATGAAGCTCCCCCTTCCCAAACATGAATTATAGCAGATTTCTAAGCCGACTCCCGATATTTATCCTTCCAACTATGCTGTAGACGGTTCTGAAAATATTCATTCTAGGTCCAATGACCTCTTCTCATCCATCACGACCACTCTGATTACATGACACATGGATACAATTAGAAGCCAAAACCTATGCAACTCGTGTGCTCAACAGCAACATCCTAATGTAATCAAATTATATAAAAGATTCACATGAGAGGACCATCCCGCCATTCACAATTACCATCACAACATCATGCTAAAAGCCTGGAACACATTGTGAAAAATCAAAACACACGAATCCAATACCAAATGCCATACCCCTACATAACTTCGCTACATTGCGCGATCTCATCCAAACGTTGGTCCACATGAAATATTTCAAGACACCTTGCCCAAAATCAATAACCATTCTAAATTTGACATCAAGTACTCAAAGTGTATTGCCATAACCATGGGGAAATCGGACGATACCATGCCACACGAATCAGAAGGTACATAACCAACACGTCTCAATCCTGCAACATCCAATTACTTACCTTACTCAAATCTAGCTATAAAGACCAATTAGAACCGCACCATATGTGCATATAACCAAAAATCACAACTCCTCGCAACACCAAAGGGTAACTCATAGATCACTCTAGAACATGAATAAACTCAATCACACTTGAATGGTACATCCCTCAATAATAGAAATTCGGAGCCAACAATTCCAACCCGATGTAGAACACACACCCATATTAGCCTACCAATAACCCTAAATTAACTCTGGTCACCCACAACAGATGGATAACTTACCGAAAAGTTCATAATGACCGAATCATGGTACATACTAACATCCGACTAGCTTTGCTCGCATCTTCACAGTTCACTACCACAAAATAACCTGTTTATGAGAACTCTCAGTCTCGAAGTCCATGAAGCGCACGGATTACTATATCTGATCTCAACTCCATCTCTCGAATACATGACACATCCCAAATACTCAATCATTCCACAAGGGATACCTCTATGATTCTTCCGTGTCACCAAGCAACCTTGAATATCAACAGTCAATCCAACAAGAGAGCGTCGCGATACCAATGAAGTACCCTTAACTCAAACACATTGCTCTTTCTGAAATGTATACCCTCATTAATCTGCACCAAGTAGTGATAACATTTACCTAGTCATCTGAAACTGTCCATGTTGCCTAAGAAATTTGTTTTGACCTTCCTTCCATAACTGAACCGCGACCTCACATATGCAAATCTCAACTCTACTCACATACCGCATACGCCATGCCATCCTAGGACAAATACGGGAACTCCATGGTCCCTTCTGAGCCACAAGCAACTACGTACACAACTAGCCAAGAACTTCCATTTGATCTCATTCAGAAGAAAAATCACTATACATGACTTGCATCTCACGCCAGAGAAAAATATACATCTTTAACCGTGGTAGAAGTCATCAGGAACTATCCGAAATCCCATTTGTGCAACACCAAACCATCAGGACTAAATCCTTCTAACTCAACCAAGCTACGCAGGCCACCAAAAATCCAAGAGCATTGCTAAGAAACACCTGTAAAAACTCATTACCTCATGAACACCCAAAGAACTAATTGTATCCCTTACCATGCCGACCCGACCTACTACCAAGTTGTCCTACTTATCCCAGTTTCTTCTGACTTACCTTCAAATTGATACTTCTCCTTGCTGTAATACCACAATTCTCATCCCAGACTCGCCACACCAGTCCCAAGCATAAAACTGTACCGTCTAAAGCTCGTAAGCTAATAAATACTCTCTCAAATATCCCCAAAAACACCAAAATGCTTGCACTGAAGAGGCTTCCCGCGAATCTATAGCCATTACCTTTACCTTCCTGATAATTATATGTAGAATCCATGATGATGTAGAAATTCCACAAGTCTTGACACCCTCCAACGTAAATCTCAATCACACTGACCAATTAGGCATAATCGACCTGACCCATTTGCACACTAACATACTAGGAAAGTAATCCACTCACTTGAAGCCACATCCAAATTCATACACGGCCCACACTACACCTTTTACAATTACCTCTCAATCATTCCACAGAATTCATTTACCCATAGAGTACATTACAACCTGTATCGAAGAATTTTCATTACTCAAGTCATTCCCAGACCCACACCTGCAGGTCATAACTGATTTACCAATATACCTCGAACTGAAATCAATACACACAAAATCGTGTAATCAACTTATCATTAACAGTCTACCCCACTTGACTCAAAGACAATGACCAAGACAACCAATAACTCACAACGCCCATAATAAAATAACCCCGTCTAACAGCTCAAATCATCTGCATATCTCGCATTCACCATTGTAATAGTCATGCCAACTTCCATAAGCGATCTAAACTCAAATTACAACATATATCATTTACTGGTAGAAGAGAACTTACTACAGAACAACATAAGGATCACACATCCCAGGACAACCCGCAGGAGCCGCTTAGCCTCAACTGATATCTCTCTATACACTTCTGAAGACCATAACTATCACGCAATCGCTACGGTTAAAATCGACCACACCTGATTTTACGGGCTCGAGGGTATGTCTCGAGAGTGATCCAGTATCGAAGCAAGTTCGGGCTCGAAGAACTCGAAGACTGAGGGATCGAGATCAAGCTAAATCGACACCGATGTACAGAATCACGAGATATCCGCAATCGACAACCAATCTCGGCAAGAATCTCGGAATTGGTAGAACCATTAGCGGTTATTGATATCAATCATGTATTTGACTTCCGAAATTAGAGTTATACCTTATTTAGGATTTCTCTACTATATAAAGAGGAACCTTGTTCATTTGTAAGGGACATGAATCACTTACGCATTCACTGAGAAATATAAACGCTATGCTCTTTTAGTCGTTCTTAACTCTCTAATGTTCTTATTGTTCATTTTGTTCATAGTGTTCTTATTATTCTCGCGGTTCTTAACGTTCAATCTCGACACTATTCGAAGCCGAGGTCGATAACTTGCAAACGATATTGGTTTGGTCTATTACAATCATTTAATTCCTTTATTTATTTAGCTATTTATCAATTGGCATTGAATTAGATCACGTATCATTATAACCACATTACTAGTTTAATTGTTATTTGTATTTCGAAGTAAATAAATTTATAAATATTTGATTGTAAATTTTATTATTATAATATATTAATTTAAAGTTATTGTAAAAACTCATAAACCTACGTCTGATGACCGAAACTCATAAAAACTAATTGAATTGTCCTTTGTGAAGACCTTTCTAATTGTGTGCATGTGACTTCGAAAGTTTATTTGCAACTATTGATAGTTAACTTTAAATAAGAAAGCAACAGCTTACAAGTGGAATCCACTGAAAACTAATATTCCTCTAAATCTTAATCTACGTTTTCTTCAAAATCTCTTAGTTAATTAAAAGCCTAAATTAAAGACCATTGAAGTTGTTGAAAGCAAACCTACAATAAACCTATGACATTGAAACTCTTAGGCCATTGGTTTTCGAGCATGACAGACAACTAGACTCATAAAACCGCACTTAGGCGCTGTTTACGGGTCCGGAACCCAAGTAGGTTATATTTGGACAAATAGAACTAAAATAAGTCCAAAAAAAAATATAGAACGGATCTATGTATAACGCCATAGTATATGGCGCTATACACTAACGGTAACTGTGCCGTTAGTGTATAGCGTCATATACTATGGCGTTATACCTTCTGAATCTGTCAGACACAGGTATAACACCATAGTATGTGGCGTTATACCTATTTTCTAGGTAAAGCGCCTTGTACTATGATGTTATACACAATGAATTTGTCTGACACATGTATAACGCCATAGTATTCGGCGTTATACCTATTTTTCTGTATAGCGCCGTGTACTGTGGCGTTATACCTAGGCCACCAATAATTCAAAAAGCGTATAGTGCTTACTACATTGGCGCTATACAATTAAAAAAAAAAAATTTCGGCCAGGCATTCTATATAAAGTGGTTAGAATTGCATTTCATTCAATCACAAAATATTTTCAACTCTTGATCAAACGTTTATTGTTGTTAAAATTCTCAAGCATCTTTTCATTATGTCTGAATAGCGTAGAATACGAGTTTTATTATATTGAGGGGGTGAGGTTGTGATGGAGAATAACTATGTGGGCTACAATTTACCTGCTCAGTGTCATGTTAAATTTCCACTAACCATGGAGTACGATAAATTGATATCGTTGTTATGCAAAAAAATGGGTGTGAGCAAACGTTCAGTGTTACTTAAAGTAACCGGACGATATCCGTATTCCGTCACTCCGCAAGGGGTTGCTTTTTACTCGGAGTTTAACATCGACGATGATGAAACTTTGAGTGATTTTCTGAGGACTCCGGATGAATGTCGGGAATTTCTTTTAATCACAATGTTGGAGATGTACGTGAAGGTTGTAGACGTTCCAAAAAACGAGGTTGTGCGTAGTAGAGATACCCCCCAGTCATCGGGTGGTTATTCTGGAGCAGTTTTTGCCGGACAGGTTCCGGATGAAAGACTTTTCTTTGATTTAAACTTATCACCGCCGGAGAATGGGGAGGGAGAAAATAATTTCTATCCTTCTTTCCAACATTCACAAGACGAGTGGTAAATTTATGCTATGTTTTCTGTTAATTATGTATATTTTTAGTGTATTGGATTTGTATTAACGCTTATATATTGAATAGGGGGTACCGGCCGGATATGAATTTTACAAGTNAGCAGATGGCGGAGAGGTTTGTTGAACGGTCTGCAGCTGCAACTGAATTGATGGAAAGGGGTGTTGAATTTATGCCAGTTCCGATGCAGAGATTTGAGAAATACAGACGGCGAGCACATTGGCATTCATTTTTGCAATATAATAACGAAAGAAATGTTTTTGAAGTTCGCACCGCTATCCATCAAAATCGGGGGAATAATGTACATACTGTAAATGAATCATCAAGGTTATGCTCTTGTGGGAAATGGTCCATATACCACATGCCTTGCTCACATNTTGTAATTATAAGGATACATGATTTAATTTAATACTAATTTATAAATAATGAAATAAGAAAATGAATTATACGGTAAAATAAATCAAACCAGTATTGTGACAATATGTCAACCTTGATCCAGGATAGCCTCGAGATCAAATAGTAAGAACAGTAATGAATAATAAGTAATTAGAGAGCAAAGTGTATATTATTTTCAGTAAATTTAATGTGTTTACAAATGAACAGGGTTCCTCTTTATATAGTAGAGGAATCATAAATAAGGTAAAACTCTAATGATGAGAACAAATCCCGTGATTGATGTCAATAACCGTTAGTAGTTCAATTTCTTCTGAGATTTCTGCCGAGATCTTCGGTCAATTACTAATATCTCGCTATTCCGTTACCCGATGTCGATCATGCCTGGTCTCGATCCTCAATGAGTGCAGATCGAACTCGGTCCATTATGAGCTTATTCTCGAGGCAATCCCTGGAGCCTATAATATCGGACATACTCGATTTTAACCGTATACAGATAGTCCTCGTTTCTTAGAGTAAAACGATAAGAAATGATTTGAGCCTCGATTCTCTGAAACCTCGATCGTGACCTCATCCTCATGACGTAACCGACGGATGTGACCGAAACGTCCCGTCAGTCTAGTTCCCTAAATCATTAATGCCTGCCAGTTAGCGATTGGCCACTAGTGCCAACGAACCGTCGCCACGAGTATATAAATACTTCATCCTCCATTTAATCAAATTTTACTTTTGCTTTAATCAAATTTCTAAGCCTTTCAATATTCTTTATTCCCTCTTTATCGCCGACTATTGAACCATCGTTGATATCACCAGAACCACCGATTTCACACCTTTCTTTGCCCTTCTTCACTTATACAAATGGTGAAAACCTCTACGTATTTACCACAGAAGGAAAAGGCTTCATCTTTCTCTTCCCGGCCGGCAGGCGACAAAACGCCGGTAGAACCGGCTCCTCATGAGTACATTCTCGGTCCGTATACGCTAAAATCCGACTTCAATGTTGAGAACCCCTCGTCGGTACCGGACCGATGCGAGCATGTGTCGATATATATGTGCTTGACAACGGAGAGCCATATCAAGGCCATGAGGAAGGACTGCAACTGGGGTCCCGGGGTCGTAGTGCAAATTCCTGCTCCCGAGGAGAGCATCGCTACATATGTGGAAGGGTTCTTAAGTGTTTATACTTACCCCTTCACACTGGGTCCTGTCGACCTAGTGATCTTCGACTTCTGTAAGAGGTATCAGGTCACCCTCGGGAAACTCCACCCTTCTTTATGGCGTATAGTGATCATGTTGCGCTTCTTATCCAGCAAAGACGAGGGGCTGGATTTCACTCTGAACCACCTCATGAGGTTGTACTGACCTTGATTCTATTGAGGGTTGATCAAACTTCAGTACCGGGAAACAAAGGCATTATTCTCGAGCATCAATGAGGAAAAGGATCGAGGCTGGATAAGCCGATTCATATGGGTGAGGACCCGTGACATAATACCGCAGGAAAAGATGTCGTTTCCTGAAGAATGGAACCCAATCCTAAGTGATACATCGAACATTGTCCTTAGTATCTGATTTTATCATGTCTAACATGTTTATTTGTTTTTCATCCGCTCTTTGGATGCCTCAAGCGGTCCCTGATCTCGAGTATTGGGTCCGGAAGTTAGCCTCAACTTCCTCTCATGCCAAACGCGCGTGGCGTGACTTGGAAAAGGGCTGATAGGAGGCCAAGAACCACGATAAGGATCATTTCCATGTGCTCCAATACACTTTTTGTTCTCCATTCGTCACTATCTTTCTTTCATGTAGGCCTGACCAATGATGTTGTTCTGAGGCCCTCGACTGGAGGAAAAAATCGAGTCCCCGGCTCCGAAGTCGGGGAAAGATAACAAGAGGAAAAGTACCTCACAGTCCGAGGACCCCAAGCCCAAGCCTTGAAGGGTGAGATGAAAAGTAGTAGCTCTCACGGTGGAGTCAGTCCAAAACCTGAGAAAGGAAGAATAAGAAGAGGAGGAAGGCGCCTTGGCATTGACGGCTCGACCTAGAAAAGTCATCGAGGTCGCCAAACCTTTCGAGCCGACACCTGCGGCTGCAACTAATCCTCGTGCTGAGGAGGATTCAAAAAAGAATTCGGGTGTCGACCCCGAATCTCCAGGGGTCGAGATTATTTTTGGACCGACCACAACCACACCGGATGGAGCCGGTTCCGAGACGTAGAGGATCGATCAGAGCGCCCCGAGCAACTTGCTTGGTGCCGTGACAGCCGGTTAATTATCTTCACTCCCGACCTTCTCTAAGGAGGCATTAAGGGAGACTAGGGAATTTAAGACCCCCGACATTGGCGGAGGCTCGATTATAGGTGATCATTTTCGGAATTGCTTTACTAGGGTCGATGATGCCACTGACATCAGTGACGCCTCAATTCTTTTGGAAGAGGCTAACATCTCCTTTCTCGGGTAAGTACCAGTTATCGCATTCCTCTTTTACTTCCCTTTTCTCTAAATCTGACTCATTTTTTCTTTTATGTATAGGCCTCCGCTAAGTTTTGAGTTGACCTTAGCTAGTGCGAGGTCGATCTTCAGAAGGTCTCGGAGGAAAGGAATGCTCTGAAGTTGCTTTGCCGCCAAAAGGATGAGGCTAATACTTCCCTTCCTCAGCTGCAGCAAAAAGTGGAGAGGATCGAGTTGCTTCGAGGAGAGGTCAACCAAGTCAAGGCTGATTATGATCGGTTGAAGGGGAGTACGAACCGCTTGACTGCGGAAAAAGAGACTGCCTTGGCCAAACTGTCATCGACCGAGGTTCAACTTCAAGGCTTTAAAGAGAAAAGCTCGGCCCAGGCTAAGAAGATCGAGGAACTTGGAACCGGGCTACCTGAGGCAAAGGCGGAGATTGAGAAACAAAGGTAATGGCAGATAAATCCATCGCCATGTACCGAGCCGATGCCGAGGCTTCTCAAATGCAGCTAAGGGAGGCTTCCGATCGGGAGCAATGGAATGCTGACTTGGAAAAATGTCAGTCCCGGGGGGAAACCCTCGAGGAAGTCCATGCTCGAGGTTTTGACCTTTCAGAAGAGATTGATCGAGCCAAAATTCTTGAAGCCGAAGCCAAGAAGCTTGCCTCCTTGGATGATGAAGATGATGATGAAGGGGGCAGCTGAGGCGGGTCCTATGAGGGGCTTGAATAAGAAGATGTTCTCGGGAAGCTGCTCAAGAAGGAGCTGTTCCTGGAGAAGCTGCTCCCCAAGGAGAGGTCGGCCCCGACCGTAGTTAGATCTTAGTTTTCTTTTTCTTTTTGTAAGACCTTGATCGGTCTTTTGTACATACCTTTCAATATATAATAGAAAACTTCTTTTTGAATGCCTTCATAGATTTCAAGTTCAAATATGTTTTCTGCCTTCATTTTGTGAAAATTTTCATTGCTGCAATTTTATTAACCTTAGATCGAACTTAGAGTAGACCCTTAGGTTTTTGGTTATACGAGGGTAAGTCCCCGAGCTCCGAAATACGCTCAAGACTTTATCTCGGGTGGTTTGATCGAACCCATAAATGCATTATTTTTATAACTAAGATCGAGTAAATTTTGAACTTAGAGTAAAATAAACCCTTAGGTTTTTACCAAGTAATGGGTAAGTTTTGAGATTACAACAATATACCCCTTAGGGTTTTATGATGAATCTTCGAACTATAGTTGACTTTCTTCGAGCTCGGAAGATTGGGACCCTTAGGTCTGAATTGGGTGAGAACAAGGTCTCGAACTCCAAATGTATTGGCCCTTAGGCTCTTTAGATTGGACCGATTCGGCCTCTAAAAATGACTTTTTTTTTCCTTTTCGGCTTAAAAGACTTAATGAAAATTTCTTTATGCCTTAGCATACATTTTTCTACCCATTGGGGTTTTTTAGGGTCCGATGATTGGAACCCCCTTTTTCCTTTTGTGCCTTAGCATGTTTGTGTTAAGATAGTTTGATACCTCTTGAGGATTTTCAAATGCTGATATTATCGAAGCCTTTTGGTTTTTTCGAGGGATGATTTTATCAGAGCCCTTTTTCGATTTTTTTGCCGAGGGTAGCCTTTTAACCGGTTTTTCAAATTATTTGAAGTCCTATTGTTTATTGCGAAATTCGAACGTCTCCGAGCCGCATTATTTCGGTCGTAGCCTTTAATATGGCAGCATCCTTCGGGTATGCCTTTTTGGACTTATTACCCGATATAACATTTCGAACTTGTTCGAAATGTTTGTCCCCGAGTATAATGGCCTTAGCCTATGTATCGGGGAGTGCCTCTTTGAGGTCTTATGACTTCGAATTTAGATAACTCGGGCATGCAGTCCCTAAGTGTTCGAAGTGTGTTTGCACTTGGCCCTTGAGCCATTTTTCACAATATCATAAGTACGATATTTGCATAGTAGAGAATTTTCTTCGAGGCACGAGATGTTTGATAGAGAAAGAATGCTTCTTTGAATAATTTATACATGCGTACATGTCTTGCCGTCGGGACTCGACTAATCTATAGGACACGGTTCATCCGACCGTTTGGCCCATTACAAAGTTTTTCCTATCGAGGCTCATTGACACGAGGTGCATATCTCGAACACATAACATCCGAGGGTGATGCGCCCCAATATTTGAGGGTGATTGTGAAAAAGCCTTTGATACTGTTGAATTGTCCTCAGGTAGCACATAATTGTTGTCTCGTTAAAAACCTTGTCGGAAAAACCTATTTGGGATAAAAATTAATCTAAGGGAAAAAGAGTGCAACGCGTACTTTAAAACCTGAGGTCTCGATGTCTTTGGTCGGGCTCCTGCAATGAGTTGGTTCCGAATATATATATAATTGAAAGAAAAGAGAAAGTCATGCCTTAACAATAGTATCGTTTTAGAAGTGATATGTTCCAGTTATTCAGCAGTGGTTCGTCGTCCATCATTTTGACTTTATAAGATTCTTTCCCCACTATATCGAGAATTTGGTAGGGTCCTTCCCAATTAGGGTCGAGCTTCCCTTCATTAGGATCTCGAGTGTTGATGGTGACCTTTCTTAGGACTAAGTCCCCGATTCTAAAGTGGCGAAGGTTGGTTCTCCTATTGTAGTACCTTTCGATTCGTTACTTTTGTGCAGCCATTCGAACAAGTGCAGCTTCTCGTTTTTCATCTAACAACTCGAGGTTGGTATTCATGGACTCGTGGTTTGATTCATCAATTGCGTGTCAAAACCTGGCACTGGGCTCTCCGACTTCGACTAGTATCAAGGCTTCAGAGCCGTATACTAAGGAAAATGGAGTTTCTCCTTTACTGGAATTCGACGTTGTCCGATATGCCCATAGGACCTCAGGTAATATTTCCCTTTAGCTTCGTTCAGCCTTTTCTTCAAGTTTTAGATGATAGTCTTGTTCGTTGATTCGGCCTGTCCGTTCCCTCTAGGGTGATACGGTGTTGATAGTATCCTTTTTATTTTTATGATCTTCGAAGAATTTCGTTACCTTGCTGCCGATGAACTGTTTACTATTGTCACACACTATTTCTGCGGGTATCCCAAATCGACATGCGATGTGATCCCATATGAAATCTATCACTTCTATCTCCCTAACTTTCTCGAAGGCCTGCGGTTCAACCCATTTAGAGAAGTAGTTAGTCATAAAAAAATGAACTTTGCTTTACATGGGCCGATGGAAGAGGGCCGACGATGTCCATTCCCCATTCCATGAAGGGCCATGGGGATAGGACCGAGTGAAGTCGTTCTCTGGGCTGATGGATCATCAGCGCAAACCTTTCGCATCTTCAAACAAACTCCTTAGAGTCTTTTTCCATGTTATCCCAGTAATATCCTGCTCTAACTACCTTGCGAACTAGTGACTCGGAACCGGAATGGTTCCCACAAGTGCCTTCATGGATTTCTCGTAGAACATAATCAGTATCTCCCTGTCCCAAGCATACTGCCAAAGGTCCATCGAAGGTCCTTCTATATAATCTTTCATCTTCGTCTAATGTAAAACGATCAGCTTTAGTTCGAAGGGCCCTCGACTCTTTAGGGTCCGATGGGAGCTTTCCATTTTTCAAGTACTCAATGTACTTATTCCTCCAATCCCAAGTTAAGCTTGTAGAATTTATTTCGGCATGCCCTTCCTCGATCACGGACCTCGAGAGTTGGACGACACTCCCCGAGCTGATCTCATCCTCTTCGACCGATGATCCCAAACTTGCTAATGCATCGGCCTCACTGTTTTGTTGTCGAGGCACATGTTGTAGAGTCCATTCCTTGAAACGGCGTAAAGTTACCTGTATTTTGTCTAAGTACCTTTAAATTCTATCCTCCCGATATTCGAAGGTTCCGTTTACCTAGTTCACCACCAGCAGAGAGTCGCACTTAGCTTCGACGACTTCGGCTCCCAAGCTTTTAGCTAACTAGAGACCTGCAATCATGGCCTCGTACTCGGCCTCATTGTTAGTCAATTTAGAAGTTTTAATGGATTGTCTAATAATGCTACCCGTGGGTGGCTTCAAAACAATGCCTAACCCGGACCCTTTCACATTTGAGGCACCATCCGTGTAGAGGGTCCATATCCCCGATGATGTACCTGAATTAAATAAAAGATCTTTTTCTACCTCAAGTACGAGGGTCCGCGTGAAATCAGCCATGAAGTCTGATAAATTTGAGACTTGATGGTCTTTCGGGGTTGATATTCAATATTGTACCCACTGAGTTAGATGGCCCATTTGGCCAATCGGACCGATAATTCGGGCTTGTGCAAAACATTACGGAGTGGGTAAGTGGTTAATACACATATGGGGTGGCACTGAAAATATGGTTTTAACTTTCTTGAAGCGCTTATTAGGGCAAGTGCCAATTTCTTTTAGTGTGTGTACCTAGTTTCTGCATCTCCTAAGGTTCAACTTACGTAATAAACAAGAAACTGCGTACCTTGCTCTTCTCGAACTAGGACATTGTTTACCGTGATTTCGGACACAACCAAGTATAAGTAAAGTTTCTCATCTGCCTTTGATGTATGAAGCAGAGGTGGGCTCGATAAGTATCTCTTTAATTCTTCCAATGCCTGTTGGCATTTTGGGGTCCAGGCGAAATCATTTTTCTTATTGAGTAAGGAGAAAAACATGTGGCGTCGTCCGATGACCTCGAGATGAATCGACCCAAGGCAGTTATCCACCCGGTTAGTCTTTGTACGGCTTTTACACTATCTACGATGGTGATGTCCTCGATGGCCTTGCTCTTTTCGGGGTTGATTTCGATTCCCCTCTTTGATACCATGAAGCCGAGGAATTTTCCTGAAACGACCCTGAAAGCACATTTCTCGGGGTTGAGCTTCATGTTGTACTTCCTTAAGATTTCGAATTTTTTCTACAAATGAGTCAAATGGTCCTCTGCACGCAGGGACTTAACTAGCATGTCGTCAATGAAAACTTCCATTGATTTACCTATTTACTTCAAACATTTTGTTAACTAGGCGTTGATATGTACCTCCTACATTGTTTAGCCTGAAGGGCATTACATTATAGCAATAGGTTCCATACTTAGTGATAAAATAAGTCTTTTCTTGGTCTTCTGGGTCCATTTGGATTTGATTGTACCCAAAATAGGCATCGAGAAAGGTAAGGATCTCGTGGTCGGCCATGGCATCGATCATGCGATCGATGTTAGGAAATGGAAAAGAATCTTTCGGACACGCCTTGTTCAAGTCTTTATAGTCTACACACATTCTAAGTTTGTTCCTCTTTTTGGGGACTACAATTACATTAGCTAACCATTCGGGGTATTGTACCCCCCGAATGGATCCTATTTTGAGAAGTTTAGTCACATCGTCCTTTACGAAGGCATGCTTTACCTCGGACTGGGGCCTTCTCTGTTTCTTCACCAGTCTGAACTTGGGATCCAGGCTCAGTCGATGTATTGTTATCTCCGGTGGGATTCCTGTCATGTCTAAATGGGACCATGCAAAACAGTCCATGTTATCAATAAGAAATTGTATGAGTTTTTTCTGAATTCGGGGGTTAACCCTGTTCCCAGGGATACCTTTTGTTCTGGAAGGTACTCGATCAGTATCACCTGTTCCAGCTCTTCGACTGTTGATTTGGTGGCATCTAAATCTTCGGGAAAAATAAAGGTCCGAGGAGTTACAAAACCCTCTTCTTCTTCTTCATCTACTACCTGTTTCTCCAATTCGGTCGAGGCTAGGGGCAGTGATTGCTATTTGGCCGCCTGCTTATTTTTGGTGCTCAATTTTTCTGAAGTCGATAGTGTCGAGATTGGTATTACTTCATCGACTGCAAACATTTCCTTTCAACATGTTGTTCTCCGTATAACGTTGTTATACCATCCGTCGTTGGGAACTTCATCATTTGGTGGAGGGTCGATGGTACTGCCTCATGTTGTGGATCCAAGGCCTTCCGAGCAGTGTGTTATATCTCATGTCGCCTTCTACGACATGGAACTTAGTATCTTGGATGGTTCCGGCCACGTTTACAGGAAGGATAATCCCCCCTTAGTTGTTTCACTGGCCATATTGAAGTCGTTTAGGACTCGAGATGCAGGTGCAATTTGGTCTTGCAGGATGAGCTGATCCACGATCCTTGATCTGATGATGTTTGTCGAGCTACCTGAATCCACCAAAACACGCTTAACTTGAACTTTATTTAACAAGATAGAAATTACTATAGTGTCGTTGTGTGGCTGAGAAATGCCTTCTACTTCTCGTCATTGAATGATAAAGTGCCTTTGGGCACATAGTCTCGAGTACATTTCACTCTGGTGATAGACACCTCAGTGCATTTAAATATAGGTCCCTGTAGAACGTCGACCCCGCCGACGATCATATGAATTACATGTTGAGGTTATTTTTGTTCATTCTTTCTGTTGGTGTCTCTTTCCCTGAAGTGATTCTTAGCTCGATCGCTGAGGAATTCTCGAATATGGACCTCGTTGAATAATCGAGATACATCCTCCCTCAACCGTTTTCAATCTTCGGTCCTTTTAATGTGTGTGACATGATACTTACGCATTAAATTTGGTTTCCTTTGAGAAGGATCGGTCTGTATAGGTCTGGGCCACCTGGTGTCTTTGATCCTTCTGATAGCCAATACAATGCCCGATGCATCGACGGTGAAATTATAATCTGATAGTCGTGGTCCTTCTGTGGGATCCTCATACTTATCGAAGCCAGTTTTACTCATAAGTCCCTGAGAATTCTGTCCTCGATCGCTTCTCTGATCATTCCAGGCGGAGTTGCGTCCCGGACCGTTGTTCCTCCAGTATGCAATAAATGGATGGTACCGATCCTTATTCTACCTTGGCTCCCTATCGACGTCCCTCTGATTTTACCTATCGACCAGTTTGGATGTACTGAACCGGAAGGGGCCCCCAGTTCATCATCTTTGACCCTGATCTTCGACTAAATATCAATTGTGAACATCTGCCCAAGTTACAGCTTTGTATTCGATCAAATTACGTTTCAACTATCATAATGCTATCGAACTCTGTTCATTCAACCCTTGGGTGAACACTTGAACGGCCTAATAATCCGTGTTTGGTGGCAACTCCATGCGTTCCACTTGGAACCGAGACATGAACTCCCTTAACATCTCATTGTCCCTCTGTCTCACCTTGAAGAGGTCCGATTTTCTTGTTGCGACCTTTATGGCCTCGGCGTGTGGTTTTATGAATGAATCCGCCAACATGATGAATGAATCGATGGAGTTTGATGGCAAGTTGTGATACCAAATAATTTCTCCCTTCGACAGGGTCTCTTCGATTTTTTTCAGCAACACAGACTCGATTTCGTCATCCTCCAAATCATTACCCTTAATGGCGCATGTGTAAGAGGTAACATGCTCATTGGGGTCAGTGGTCCCGTTATATTTGGGTATGTCAGGCATACAGAGCTTTTTTGGAATGGGTTTTAGAGCCGCACTCGGTGGGAATGGTTTTTGCACAAACTTCTTCGAATACATTCCTTTCATGACCGGTGGTGCCCCCGGTATCTGGTCAACTCGGGAGTTGTAAGTCTCCACCTTTTTATCATTGACTTCGATTCTCTTCTCTCCTAATTTAATTCTCTTGGTGAGATTCTCGAGCATCTTTATTATAGCAGGATCGGTTGCAGATGTGTTATTACCCGATCTTTCCGGTACTAGTTCCGTACGTCGAGTAGTCTCCTGATCGACCCTATTTGGAGCTCTGTGCTGATTCTGTAATTGAGTAATGGCGGTTTGTTGGGCGTGGAGCATCTCGAATATTACTTAGAGATTGACTCCTTCGTCTTTTCCGCCCTGTGTACCTCGGCCATTAGTTCGACCTTCTCTACGCACACTCCTTTCGGGTTCTGTGCCCAAGTCCGAATTCAGAGCAACGTGCGAACTGATATCGATTGGGTTGACGGGTGGTGCTCCTCCGAGATCAACCTGTGGCACCTCGATTCCTGGAGCAATAACATTCTCATTTTCCCCGTGAAGCCTAAGGTCATTGTCACCGTTTGCGGATGCACTTTGTGAGTTTTACATGTTTCAACCTGAAAAGCAAAAATTCCTGACAAGCACAAGCATAAAATAGTATGTTTTACCAGAATTAGCTCTGAACAATCACTATTATCCTTATCCCTACAGTGAGCGCCAAACTGTTTATCTCAAAATCCAAGTAACATTTATATTTGTATTGTGGTTATAAGGATACATGATCTAATTCAATACCAATTGAAAAATAATGGAATAAGAGAATAAATTGTGCGGTAAAATAAATCAATCCAGTATTGTGACAATATGTCGACCTCGATCCAGGATAGCCTCGAGATCAGATAGTAAGAACAGTAATGAATAATAAGTAATTAGAGAGCAGAGTGTATATTAGTGAATCTAATGTGTTAACAAATGAACATGGTTCCTCTTTATATAGTAGAGGAATCCTAAATAAGGTATAACTCGAATGATGGAAACAAATCCCGTGATTGATGTCAATAACCGTTAGTAGTTCAATTCCTTCCGAGATTTCCGCCGAGATCTTCGGTCGATTACTAATATCTCGCTATTTTGTTACCCGACATCGATCATGCCTGGTCTCGATCCTCAGCGAGTGCTTCGATCTTCGTGTCTTCGAGCTCGAGCTCGGTCCATTATGAGCTTATTCTCGAGGCAATCTCTCGAGCCTATAAAATCAGACATACTCGATTTTAACCATATACAGGTGCACGAAGCATCTCGCATTCACGCAGGTTTGGGGAAAGCCGCACTCTAAGGGGTCATTTGATTGGAAACAAATTATTTCGGGATTAGTTATTTCACTCTTTCATAGGGATAAAAAACCACTACAATTCCGGTATAACTAATCCTTGTATTATTTATAGTACCATAATTTTATCACAACCAAATATGCGATAAACTCATCTCAAATTTAATCCCGGGATTAATTGTTCCTTATCGCTCGTACCAAATGGTTTTTTTTTATCACAACCAAATACTTTTGGTACATAATAACAAGAGTCTTTTTTTTTCTTAAATTTCGTATTTAATTAAATAATGTCATATAAAATGAAATAAAATACATATATATACACGTACATGTATATATATGGAGGGAAAACACACTGATTAATTTCACCTACCCAAAATTGCTGATGGAGTTGAGGAATTGTGGTCCAATCCTTAAAATCCTCCAGTTTACGTACAGTGGTAGCAGGCCTATAGAGTTGTGTCCACTAAATAATAAATACATGGATGTAGATGAATAGTCCCTTAATTACTTGCTGAATATTGAAATGAAAAAAACATATATCAACAGGTACTTCAGAATTTTAATTTTTAAAACTCTGGTGCAAGTGGTTTAATATCCATAGAATTTACTTCGAATATATCAAGTAATCCATATAGACGTGAGATAAATAACTCTACTAGAAAATTTCTGTTTTCCGACCTCATATTCCGACGGTAAAATTTCAGTCGGAGTTACGTCTACTTTTTCGGCTACTGTAGTCAAAAAGTTTTTAAAATTTATTTATTGATTTCTTTTATAGTGATGGCTACAACAGTAAACCCCAAATCCTTTGATTTAATAACTGAAGTGCAACTTACAATTCTAGCTGATAAAAAGCAACACTCAAATGGCTAAAGTCCAAGTGTGTAAAACAGAAATAATGATAGTAAATGCTAAGGAATTGCTAATAGACCGAAGAAGGAGGTGAGAAGATAGAAGAAATTAGAGGTGAGAGATAAGAAGTGAAGCCATAACAACTTTCCTTCCTTAACAATGCTCAGACTCGTTCCCCTTCATACACTCTGTTCTAACAAACTCTTCTCTCAATCACGTGAACCTCCACCTCTCCAAACCTAATCCTCAAACCTTTTAGGCGGAATTACCTTTCTAGAGCTCTTACGTGGAATTTCCATGTGATTATTTCTCGTGGCACCCCCGTGTCATCCTGGTCAGCATGACTTCTATTCTCATTCACAACAAGGAGCTAGCATAGGATTTGCGGATTCAGACGAAATCACCAACTTTGGTCTAAACCATGTATTTGTCTTAAAAAAATTTATTGAATACGTATAAATTGTTAATTTATAACCCAGTAACATAAACAAACTAGAATTCCAAACCCACAAGCTTCAAATTCTGACTCCGCCTCTGAGTACATGTGTTGAAGGTGGCACTAACTGAGCAACACCATCTAGCTACTGAACAACAAACTCATTCATGTGTAAATGCATACGTTAAAAATCAGCAATAAGTATGAAGTAGAAGCAGAATAAAAATTCAACAGAGAGCAGCTGGCCATTTTGCAAAAATATAGGCAAACAAAAGCCTATGGTTTTCCCAGTCTACTCATCTGTAGTTTTGTTTCCATGTGTAATAAAGAAGGACAAATATACTCAAGAATACACGGCGTATTATTTTTTACCTACCAACAGAGTGGAATATATGTTGGGATTGGAAGTTGGTGAATGGGAAATGGAGGAAAAAAATACAAAGGGAAAATGAGTTGTTCCCTTATGCTTTGGAAGGAGCAATTGTCCCTCATTGATAGTGGAAAGAAAAGGGAATGTGATTATATTAAGAAAGCACTTCTCTTGGTATTAAATGGGTTGGAAAGAAGGTAAGCTTCGCGCCGTCATCGCTCGGCTCGGCTTCAACGGAAGATTCTCCTTGATCCCAAATTTTTCCTTTAGAAATTTTCTGAACTTCTTTTTCTTCTGCACAAATAAACCCCAGTGTTATTTACAACCATTAAGTGGATAGAAGTTCACCAGCGTTTTAGGTATTGATACTCTGGTGAGTCAAATCGTTCTATCCTGGGAGGATAATTTTTCAACACCTCGGGTACTTGAAGGGAATAATTTCCTTAAGTACACGTTGTGCATTCAGTAAACTCGATTTAATTTCAACATTTATTTTCATATTCTATTTATTTCTATTTTTCTGATTTTGTATTTGTTACAAGAAATTTACTATTTCGTAATATTATTGTTAAAACAAATTGATAAAAGTACTCGTTCATTCTTTTTTTTTAAAAATTATTTGAAGCCATCACCTTCAGGCAGGAGCATTTGGTGTGGGTTAGGCAAGACCCCTACCATGTCTATATATAAACAAAAGAGTATAAAATACAGGGGGACATGGACCTTACCTATACAACTTATGAAATAAAGGAAAGCCTAGGTTCCTTTCATTAATCTGAGCTATACAATCAACTTACAAAAAAATTACATTTATCATATCTTCTTCTCATTGAAGAAAGTTGCCATCTATCTAGTTGAAATAGTCTCTTAGCCTCTCCTGGCATCTGTTGGAGAGAGTGATAGAAGGCTCCAGTTCCACTAGAAGATGCTAACTTAGCGAGGAAATCCGCCACATGATTTGCTTCTCTGAAGCAATGAGAAATCTGTACAGTAGCGTCTATGAGAGCATGAGTAGTGTCCATGATGATGTTCTTTAATTTATGGTTGTTGGTTCCCCTGTTGAGAAGCATATTGGCAATAACCATGAAATCCAATTCAATATGAATCATGCTTAACCCATGTTGAGTGCACCATTTATTTCCAAAGTTGGTCGCCATTTCTTCAGCTTGATTGTTACTGCTACAGTGCACATAGAAAGAAAATGTCATCAGAAGTTCTCCATCACTTTCCCTGACAACACTTCCGATGCCACCATTTCCATTTTCTCTTATAAAGCTTCCATTTGTATTGAGTTTGATCGTCCCCGCCATAGGTTTATTCCAAGTGACTTGCTTGATATTCACTGTATGTTGAATTCTTTCAATCATATTACAAATGCTGGGCCATGTACCTGTTATATTATAGCTGGTATAGGTAATTTGAAGGACTGATTGAATGTGTCGGATGGTTCGATATTCCATACTACTTTTGTAGAATTGTTTTTACTCCCCATATTTACATGTCATCCAGCTTTTCCAAAGTTCCTAGCAGATGACAATTGGAGCAATCCGTAATAGAAGCTTGTGTATAATATTTTTGGATTAATGTTCCACCTTTCCTTAATAACTCTGTTGATCGGCCACTGGTGGTGAGTGATTCCTAAAGGAGCACCAATGTATTTCCAAATATGCCTAGTTGCTTCTCCCTCCATAAAGGTATGTTGAATAATATCATTGTTAGGCATTTGACAGCAACTATATATGGAGGTTATTTGGTTGCCAAATCTAGCAAGTACTTCATCAAAAGGGAGTTTACTTAAACACAATCTCCAAGTAAGAACGGAGAACTTAAAGGGGATAGAGTTATGTCAAATCTTACTGAAGAACATATTTGTAGGTCTCTGATTTCGGATAATATGCTAGGCAAATTTATTAGAGTATTGATCATCTTCAGTATTATTCCATACAGCATTATCTGTATCTGTTGGTTGGCCAATGTTTATGTTGTTAATAACTTTCACCATTTGATTTGTAAGAGTGTTGCGCAGCTTATTCATGTCCCAGCCACCATTGCTAATAAACTCACGAACATTTGTTTTATTACCAATGGTGGTAACAATATTAGCATTGCTATAAGCCAAAGGACCTGTCATTGTCCAATTGTCCCACCAAAAGTTGCAGTCACCAGAGCTAATAAGCCAAATGGTGTTTCCTTCTGCTTTGTCTCTATGCAATAGCAGGTGTTTCCAAGCCTGTGAGTTACCCGAGATTCACTTCTTTTTAACATGATGACTTCTTGGATAATATTTAGCTCTGAGGAAATCAGCCCATAACGAAGGTTTTGTTCTAAACCTCCACCATCTCTTGATAGTTATGTGTTAGAAATATCTTCAAGACTTTTAATACCATTGTCACCTTCAACTTTAGGAAAGCACAAGTTTTTCTAGGAGCTCTAGTGATAATTCTTTTTTTCCCCAGTGGTTCCCTAAAGGAACCTAGCCATGTGTTTCTCAATAAGGTTCAAAGTTCCTCTGGGAGAGTTTAAAGTTGTAAGCGTGTAAGTAGACAGAGACTGTGAAACACTCTTGATGAGAATCACTTTGCCACCTTAAAATTTTACCTTGACATCCATTCAATCTTTTAACAACTTTGGTAACCATGTTATCAAAGAAGCATATCCTTTTTCTTCCAATATATATTGGACAACTAAGATAAGTGAAAGGGAAGTTCTTGTCCATATATCCCGTGCAGCCTCTCAATCTTTTGATTATATAAGCACTAGTTTTAGGACTAGTGAGAAAGAAGCTTTTATCCTTGTTGACAAGCTGACCTGATGCCTTTTCATACTTTCTGATTTCTTTCATCACCATCTTCACAATTTTTGAATTACCACCATAAAATATAACAATGTCATCAGCATAAGCTAGGTGATTAATTTGAGGACCTCTCTTGTTCATAGAGAAGCTAGTGAAGTTCTCCTTATGAATGAGATTGTTCAGAGATCTAGTCAATACTTCTCCTTATGAATGAGATTGTTCAGAGATCTAGTCAATACCTTTGCAGCAAGAATAAAGAGAGAGAGGGGATAAAGGATCCTCTTGCTTGGTGAAGAAGTAAAGAAGCCATGTCTAGTTTCATAAATAATAATCGAGTACCAGACATTCGATATTATTTGCCAGCAAATCATATCAAACCATTATTTGCAGAAGCCAAAATTATTTAGGACATCAATAAGGAAGCTCCAGGAAAGCCTATCATAGGCTTTAGCCATGTCAAGTTTCATAACAATATTCACTCCCTTGTTAGGTTTGGAGATATCATGAATGATCTCCTGAGCTAGCATCACATTTTCCGTAATTAGTCTCCCAGAGACAAAACCACTTTGATTTTCATAGATTATCTTAGACAGAAGAGAGTTCAACCTTCTAGATAAGAGTTTCGAGATGATCTTACTAGTGTAATTGCTTAGATTAATAGGTCTAAGCTCTTCAAATCTGGAAGGAGAATCCACTTTGGGAATAAGAGCAATGCAGATGTGGGAATAAAAATAGTGAGGTTCTTCCCTTTAAAGAAATCTGTGACAAATTCAATGATGTCATGCTTGATGATATCCCATGTAACTTGAAAAAATTTCCCATTAAAGCCATCAGGTCCAGCAGAGCTATCAATGCTCATACTGAAGACAATCTCTTTGATTTCCTCTTCCAAATGCATCATAATAAACATCACATTATCTTTCTCTGTAATAAGGTTAGGGATGAAGTTAAGGATATCATTGCTTACAGTAGGCTGCTGGTCTAGATTGAAGAATCTTTTAAAGTGAATGACAGCAGCCTAAGAAATTTTTTCATCACCTTGTATCCATCTATCTCTGTGATTCTTAATTCTATGGAGTTGTAGTCTTCTTATCCTGTCTCTCAGGATACTGTGGAAATAACTAGTGTTGCAGTCACCATCCTTGAACCAATTAATTCTAGCTTTATGTTTCATCAAGGATTCTTGCATACCCAACTACCTAGTATATTCAGCATAACTTCTGTTTAGATATTCCCTTCCTTGCTCATTGTTGTTTTGCATATCAATCTCCTTCAGGATTTGCACTTTAGCTTCCGAAGAGCATACTTGTTCATGAATGTCCCCAATGGTTTCCTTCGACCATTGACTGAGATGCTTACTAGGAAGTTTTAGCTTACTTTGAAGCCTCCACATATAATTACCTTCAATATTTGTGTTCCATATCTCCTGAACCATATCCAGAAAACCTGGTTGAGTGGTCCAGAAGTTGAGGAATCTGAAGTATTTGATGTGATGTTGTTGATCATTATGACACTTTAATAGAAGGGGTCTATGATCAGAACCATTCCTTACCAAATGTTTCACCATATTGTTTCGGAAGAGTTGAGCCATCATTATTCTATCCAGTCTCTTATAAATTCTTGTATTAGGCCTTCTATTGTTACACCAAATGTATCTTGGGCCAGTAAAACCAATATCCATTAAGCCACAAGATTCCATAGTGCTAATAAAGTCCAGACTTCTATATGCCCTATGGGGATTACCCCCTATTTGTTCAGCCGGATCCATAATAATGTTGAAGTCACCACCAATACACCATGGGCCATCAATAGTGTTGTTCATATTATAAATGATATCCCACAAATCCTTTCTTTCACTAGTAGTACATTTGTCATATACTGACGTAATAAAGGTTCCTGTATCTGCAACATTTATCTTTCATTTTGAAAGTAATTTGTTGTTCATTGTTTGTCAACATCTCAGTTTGATCCAGGTAGTTCCAGAAGCACCAGATCTTACTAGTTTCATTAACCTGACAATGTTGAAATACTAAGAACCTTTTGTACCCATATATCTTACTCATATCCACAAAGGGTTCGAAGATAGCCACAAAAACCACTTTGTTGATGTTGATAAGAAGTTTAAGCCTCTGCATAGCCTTCTTGGGTCTCACCCCTCTTATATTCCAAAAAATTGTACTAATTATTGGGTTGAGGGGGAGGTGTGTTATTTGTTTCCTCTTCCTTTACAAGAAGAAGATGTGTTGTCTTTGGTTTGTCTTCTAACTTTTTTGTTTCCTCTTCTTCCTCTGGTCATTGGTGATTCACGAGATTCACCCTTTCCTATGAAATTTTCAGCAGTCTCTGTTATATATTTTTGTTTACTATTCTTCCTGTCATTCTTTCTGTTTCTGTTTCTTCCTCTAGTGTAAGAAGATCCATCTTCATTCTTGTTTTGAGAAGTAACCTCATCTCCATCAGTCATAGTTTTGGATTCCATAGTAGCTTCTTCTTCCACATGGTTGATTTTTCCTTGGTTGCAACATTCTGGCATCTGGCTTTGATTTGTCATGTGTTCCCAATAAACATCAACGCAAAAATTTATGGCTTTTTGGTTTTTGATCTCCGGGGGTAAGCTAGTTGACTGGACATCCTCAGTTGTAGCCTTTGTGATTGCAATATTCTCATGATTGTCTCCCTTCGATTTTTGTTGGTCACTTCTTTCTTTATCATTTCTCTTTACCTCCTTCCATGTACTATATACTCTGATTTTTCCAGTATCATGATATTGATTAGTAATAACTGTAAGCTCACCTTCTGCTGCTCGATCTTGATTTAAAGTATTCTCTTGCTGATTACCTTCAATCATTGAGGCTGTTAATTATTGTGGAACTGATGAAAGATTAACTTGATAGTGCTTCTTAGTGATCTTATCTCGGATAGCAGGTTTGAATTTGACAATGCTATTCTTTTTTGGCATTTTCTTTGCTTTCTTATTCTTTTTCTTCTTTCTTCTTATTTTAGCATCAATATTCTATTCTAACAAATAGCTGTCAGTTCTCTGTTTTATTCTTTCAGCATCGAGATTTTGAGTTTTTGCCTTCAGAAGTTGTTCTCCCTCTACTATTTTCTTATTCTTCATAGTTTCTATCTCATCTTTCCCTATATTATTATCGTGATCTTCTTCTTTACCACCTACTTTGTTCTTAGTTGGCTGCTCCTTGATTTCGTCTTGCACCTCCTCGATATTAGTTGTAATCTTCTTCTTTAAAGCCCTGCATTCAATCACACTGTGTCCCAGTTTCCTACAATGCTTACAATACTTATGTATGCTCTCATATTCCAATTTTTGAGTGTAATCGTCTAGTGGTGAGTCCTCATATTCTTTACCTATGAATACAACAAGAATACACTTTCCGGCAGAGGTTTAAGAAGATTAACGTCCACCCAAATCTTGGCCATACTTTGTCTAGTTCTTCCATAAGTAGCCGCATCTAGAACCAAAAGGGTTCCAACAGAGCTAAGAATTTGTTTAACATAATGTCATGTGTGCATGTGGAATGGCAATCCCGGCAGCAGAACCACGTTGGGGCAACAGGTTGGTCTTTCTCGGGCTTAAAATGGCCATTTTTGTAACCACATTTGCCGACCATCAATTTCAATTACCCTTTTAAATCATCCTGTTTGCCAATCTTCCTCGTTAAATAAATCGACGAAGATATTGCAATTGTCATAAACACCAATTCTGGCAGATCCTTTCAGCGTTATCAACTCCTAAAACCTTGACCTAATTCTATCAATTTGGGGGTGAGGTTTAAGAACTCGACCAACGATAGTGTATTTACATTCTTCTGCCATTATGTCATAATAATCTTTAGCCTTGAATATCACAGCTGGCATTCCATGTGAGTTTTATGCTTTGCAATAACTTTCTCCCTTTCATGAAGTATTGAGTTCAAATTAGAATATGACGGAGCCGTGACCGATGTCGCATACGAGATTTTCTTCGCTCCCTCAAGAGGGATGTTTTGCTTCTCCTTACGCGCTGGAAGTAGGCCTCCCGGCGGCTCCATCTGGTGGAGCGTGAAGAGACGCGCTGGACAATATAATCGTTGGGTTAGCCGTTGGAGAGAGTGTTATTCTTAGAGAGAGAATTTTTGATATTCTTATTCTTCTTAGTACTCATTCATTTTTAATTATGAAGTATGTCGCCTTTGTTAGGAAGGACTTTACACCCAATGTGAGATTTTCCAGTTTCATTACGAATTTAATAGGACTCCAACTCTCCAATGTGGATAATGAACACCACCAAATGAAAAGAACAAAAAAATCTTATTCTTTAAATAGAGGACTGAGATTCTAGCCGTGGAAATGAAAAATCTTTCGATGAGGAGCATTTTACTCCCTAGCGGACCTACCCTATGTGAAATTGAATTTAAACAACAGAATGATTATACAAAAAGAAGAAAGAAAAAAGAAATTCTATATATTAATGAAATATAGGTTTACAGTTCAATTTTGATTTATCTTATTCACCTACCTTTGCGGATCTTCGCCGCCTGCTTTTGCGCTATTGTTACTTACGACGTCTCTTCTCTTACGCAATTCCTGACTAGTCGTAGTTTTTCTAAGGACCGGAATAAGAGGTTTCGGCTTTTCCGCTCCCTAGACCACTACCATGTAGTTAGGTAGGGACAATCAGTCCGTAGTGACGGGAATCTAGGCGTAAATTCTTCCTTTTTTTCTCTCATGCTTTCCGTTGGTCAACAACTAACTAAAGTGCTCTATACTTCTTTACTACTCGTACAGGGAAGGTGGCAGAAATGAAGTCTCTCTTTTTTTGGGGGGGAGCAGAGCAGTCAAAGAATGAACCAAACCAAATGATTGTTCTAGAATGGCTATTCCTCACAATTGCTCCTTGTGATGCAGCGGAACCATGACAATTAGGATCTCAAGACGCAACAACACCTATAATGCAAGGAATAACAGACTTACATCACGATGTTTTTCGGTGTCGGTATAGTCAGACTTATTATTACGGATAATGGGGTCCATATGCATCCTACCGTAGGCAGCAGCCGCTGCCGCCATCTGGACCGCAGCCTTCCTCTGGGGGCGCCATTTTTCTATGGTCGGGCCAGTGTAGCTACGGTAGGTAGCGAGGTTGGTGTTTTCTTTAAGATCTACACCGTGCTGGAACTCCTCCCTCTTTCAAGCTTCCTTACAGGCAGAAGAGTTAGCAAAGGTACAGACAGCCCGATCTAGCCAGTGAGCAAGCATGTCCGCTTTCGATTCAATATCTTTCTTAACACCCGCTAGAATTCAAATGTCTTGTTCTATTCTAAGGCTCGGATGTGGAGCTGGCTCTATTAATCGATAAGAACCGGACCGGGAGAGAGAAAGAATTCTTTTTTCAAGGTTGCCAGTGGGCTGGGCCCGAGCTCGGTTTGGAAGGAAGCTAAAATTAGGGTGGTAGATTCAGATTATCAGAGTGTGACGAAATAAAAAAGAAATTTAACTTTATACAGGGCGTATTTAATGTAGAGATTATGGGTTCAGCTTTCGTTCATACCATGTATTTATGCCCCAAAAATTATTAAGAGTCTATTTGGACATAAAAGAAATTCACATTTTTTGGAAAAATCTTCACTTTTTTCGAAATTAGTGTTTGGACATAAAATTTCCAATCTTCACTTGAAGATGAATTTTGAAATTTTTCTAAAATTTGAAAAACTCCAAAAAGCTGTTTTTCAAAATTTTCACTCAAATCACTCACAAAACTTCAAAAATGACCCAAAATAATATTTATGTACAAACACAATTCTAATTTTCAAATACCATTTTCACTTTAAAAAAAATTTCGTCCAAACGCCCACTAAATATGTATGAATAATAAAGTTTGAACTTTGAACCCATTAATAAAGAGCCCGTTTGGACATATGAATTTTTTCACTCAGATCACTCACAAAAGTTAAAAAAATAACTTAAAATTATATTCATGTCCAAACACAACACTAATTTTCAAATATCATTTTCACTCTTTTTTTGAATTTTACAATTCTTATGTCCAAACGCCCAGAAAGTTTATAGGGTATATACATGCAACTTAATGTCAAGGGCAATGAACTAAGTTACACTATTTCTGGTCTGAAACTAACCAAAAAAAAAGTGAGATGCCAGAAAAGTAGCCATAAGAGGGAGCAAGCACAAAGTTTATTCAAATAAAATTCCAATTATGAATCATAGATGGGCCAATTCTGTACTTTATACAGTGTCAGTATTTCACCTTCTGGTTGCTACTCAACACCATCTTTTCAATTTTTCATCTGCTTTAGAAGGGGGGGACCCAAAATAAAGTAAAATAAAATAAAAAGTACTTTATATTTTTCCTACTTTTGTATTGTTTTCTTTGCAGATGATCTGTCAGTAAAACCAATGCATTACAGCTGTTGCACCGTTAATCAAGGACACTAATTAACGATAATAATAAAACGAGTTTATGTTAAATACACCGATAGTATAAATTTTTTTGCATCGACAAATTAAGTTGACCCATGTTTACCCTAAGAATTGAGTAACAATTAAATTTATATTATGATTTTAAGGATATGTGATTTAATCCAATACCAATTGATAAACAAAGAATTAAGTAGATAAATTAAACAATAAGATAAATCAAATCGGTATGCAAGCAATGCCTCGACCTCGATTCGAGATAGTCTCGAAGTAGGATAGTAAGAACAGTAAAGACTAATTCTGATGAACAGTAAGTAAAATGGCGAGAGAATAACGAGTGTATGTAATTTTATCAGTGAATAATGATGATTACAAATGAATAAGATCCCTCTTTATATAATAAAGGAATCCTAACTAAAGTACAATTCTAATTACAAAAGTAAATCTCGTGGTTGGCACCAATAACCGCATGATTTGATATGTTCCGGGATTTTTCGTTGTGATCTTCGACCGGTTATTGATATCTCGTCATTCTGTTATCATGCCTTACTCGAAGTCGGTCATGCTTGGTCTCGATTGTTGCTGACCTCGATCTCAACGGACACTTCGATCTCCCTCGGGGCAACTCTCCTGCCTCGATCAGGTAATAAAATTGGGTATGCCTAATTTCAACTGTATATAGATAGTCCTCTCGTTTTTCGGAGTGTAACGAGAAGAAACGAACTTGAGACTTCGATTTAATACCTCGATCAATTATGACATCAACCTAGTGACATAAGCGACATAAACAATTGAAGCGTCGTGTCTGCACAGTTCTCAAGGTCATTAATTAATGCCAGTTGATGGTCGGCCACCCTTGTTTTCAAACCGTCAAAGCGGCTGTTATAAATAGATCATCTTCATAATCTTCTCAAACTTTACTTTCAAAACCTCTTATAATCAAAGTCTCTTTTACTCCCTTCAAGCTCATCAACTTTGCCGGTTTTCGTTCGCCAATCTCTTCTTAAAACACAAGTTCCGCCTTCTTCTTTCTTAGATATATTTTGTGGCTGCTTCGCGGGGGTCGATGATGTTCCCGACCTGGATGCATCAATCATTTTTTATGATGCCCAGCGACTTCTGAACCAAGTAAGCTTCGGCCCTCGTTATCATGTTTGCGTTTGTTTTTATTTCTTTATGTCTGATTTCCTTCCTTTATGCATAGGCTATGGCGCTCCATCGAGAAGCGTCTTCCAAATACCGAGCTGAGATGACCCGGTGTGAGGGTGATCTCAAAAAGCTCACGGAGGAGAAAGACGCCCTCAAACTCCTCTATGTGCAAAAAGAAGAGGAGATCAGAGGCCTTCGAGCTGAATTGACAAGAGCTCATCAAGATCAGACCGATCTCATCAAGCGGGTAGCATAAATTTTTGGGAGCATGTTTATTATTAACTTGATATTGGCGACTAACACTTTGATCCTACAGGTTCAGAAGAAGGCCGAACTGGTTAAGCAGCTTCGCGAGGAGGCTAAGATGAAAGAGACAGAGACTTTGGGGTGGAAGTAGCACATGGACCATCTCGCCTCGGAGAAAGATACGGTTCAGGCCCAAATGTCTTCTTTTGAGTGTCAACTCCAAAGTGTGAAGAGGAGAGCTTGATCCGAGCCAAGAAAATTGAAGAGCTCGAGACTCGATTGGCCACTGAGCTTGCAAGGGCCACATCCAAGGCGGAGGTGCTCCTTGCCTCCTATCGAGCCGACGCTGAAGCCGCTAACGCTCGGGCGAAGGAAATTTCTGATGCTGCTAAGGTTAGATTATCCTGCGTTGTCGAGCATGCTAGGCGCCAGTCTCGGAGAGAGACTCTTGAGGAGGTACATGCTCGTGGCTTCGACCTCACGACTGATATCGATAATTCGAGGCCGGGGCTTTGCTTTCCGATGATGAAGATTCCGTGAGTGGATCTGAGAGCGAGCTCCCGAATATGTGGCTCCCGAGGCGGACTAGGCACTTAGGATTCTTTATCCTTTTGTTTTTGGATTTTTGTGCAAGACCATGTGTGGTCTTTGTAAATACTTTGCATATATAAAAGATCCATTTTGTCTCTGATTTCTGTTTCGTTATAAACTCTGTTTTGCCTTCACTTTGTGAAAACTTTGTTGCAATCGAGTTGCCGCAACCTCTATAATTGAGTGAGCACTAGCTCGAACTTATAGTAGAATAAATCCTTAAGTTTTTTGGTTAAGCGAGGGCAGGTCCCCGAGCTTAACAATATGTTCGGGATTTTGATTTCAGGTGGCTTCATCGAAGCCAAAATTGCACTATTTTTATAGCCGACTTCGAGTAAGGTTTGAACTCACAGTAGCAGACCCCTTATGGTTTGTATCTAGTAATCATGAGTTCTCGAACAATAGTCGAGTGAATTTTTATTCGAGCTTGAAACAGTGGAACCCTTAGGTTCGAATTGAGTGAGAACAAGATCTCAAACTCTAAGTCTATCGGCCCTTAGGCTCTTTAAATTGGGCCGATATGGCCTCTAAATTATGGCTATTATTTCCCTCTTTCGGTTTAAAAGACTTAGTAAATATTTCTTTATGACTTAGCATGTATTTTGGGTTTTTTGAGGGTTCAATGTCGATCGAAACCCCTTTGCTTTTTGTGCCTTAGCATATTTTTGTTAAGATAATTTGATACCTTTTAAGGTTTTTCGAGGGCTGATTTTATCGAAGCCCTTTTGATTATTTGTCGAGGGTAGCCTTTTTTAACCGGTTTGTCAAAAAATTCAAAGGTCTATTTTTATTGCGGGATTGAGATGTCTCCGAGCCACATTAGTTTGGACGTAACCTTTGGATATGCCTCTTGGGATTATTTCCCAATAACACTTCGAACTTGTTCGAAGTGCTAGTCCCCGAGAATGATGGCCTTGGCCTATAGATCAAGGGGTGCCTCTTTGAGGTCTTATGAATTTGAGTTTAGATAATTTAAATATGTCGATTGTCGACGGCAGTCCTCGAGTGTTCGAGGTATATTGCACTTGTCCCTTGAGCCTTTAACCATTCGAGGTGTAATTGTACTTTGCCCTTGAGCCATTTCTCACAAAATCATAAGCATGGAGCTCATATAGTAGAAAATTTTCTTTGAGACACAAGATATTTGATAAGGAAAGAATGCTTCTTTGAATAATTTATACATGCGTACGTGTTTTGCCATTGGGGCTCGAGTAATCTATATGTAGACGGTTCATTTGACTGTTTGGCCCATTACAAAGTTTCCTTATCGAGACCCTTTGACACGAAGTATTTTCCTCGAAAATATAATATCCGAGGGTGATGCCCTCCAGTATTCGAGGTTGCTTGTAAAGAAGCCTTAGATACTGTTGAATTTTCCCAGGTACCACATAATTGTTGCCTCGTAAAAAACCTTGCCGGAAAAACTCATTTTGGACAAAAATCGATCTAAAGGAAAAAGAGCGCAACGCGTGCTTTAAAACCTGAGGTCTCGATGTCTTTGATCGAACACCTGCAGTAAGTTAGTATATAAATGAAAAAAGGGGAAAAGTCATACCTTAGCAATAATATCGTTTGAGAAGTAATATGTTCCAATTATTTGGCAGTTGTTCGTCGTCCAACGTGCAAGCTTATAAGATTCCTTTCCGACGATGTCCAGGATTGATAGGGTCCTTCCCAATTAGGGCCGAGTTTTATTTCATTAGGATCTCGAGTGTTGATAGTGACTTTCCTTAGGGCTAGGTCCCCGAATCTGAAGTGACGAAGGTTGGTTCGTAGTATCTCTCGATTCATTGCTTTTATGTAGCCATTCGGAAGAGTGCAGCTTCTCATTTTTCATCCAATAATTCGAGGCTAGTATTCATAGCCTCATGATTTGATTCTTCCATTCTATGTCAAAATCTGGAACTGGGTTCCCCGACTTCGACTGGAATCAAGGCTTCAGAGCCATATACTAAGGAGAACGGGGTTGCCCCGTACTGGACTTCGATGTTGTTCGATATGCCCAAAGGACTTCGGGCAAAACTTCTCTCCATTTCCCCTTAGCATCGTTCAACCTTTCCTTTAGGTTTTGAATGATGGTCTTGTTTCTAGATTCGGCATGTTCGTTTCCACTAGGATGATACGACATCGATAATATCCTTTTTATTTTATGATCTTCGAGGAACTTCATCACTTTGCTGCCGATAAATTGTTTTCCATTGCCGCACACTATCTCGGCAGGTATCCCTAATCGACACACGATATGATACTAGATGAAGTCTATGACCTCTTTCTCTCTGACTTTCTCGAAAGCCTGTTCTTCAACCCATTTAGTGAAATAATCAGTCATAAATAAAATGAACTTAGCTTTACGTGGGGCCAATGGCAGAGGGCCGACAATGTTCATCCCCCATTTCATGAATGGCCATGGGGATAAGACCGATTGAAGTTGTTCTCCTGGCTGGTGGATCATCGGTGCAAACCTTTGACATTTATCACATTTTCGACCAAACTCCTTAATGTCTTTTTCCATGCTATCCCAGTAGTATCCTCCCATAATGAGTTTGTGAATTAGTGATTCAGCACCGGAGTGGTTCCCACAAGTTCCTTCATGGACCTCTCGTAGAACATAATTGGTGTCACCTGGTCCTAAACATACTGCCAATGGTCCGTCGAATGTTCTTCTGTATAATGTTCCATCTTCAGCCAATGTGAATCGAGTAGCTTTGGTTCGTAGGGCCTTTGACTCTTTATGGTCCGATGGGAGCTTTCTGCTTTTCAAGTATTCAATATATTTATTCCACCACTCCAAAGTTAATCTTGTAGAGTATATCTCGGTGTGACCTTCCTCGATGACAGATCTCGAGGGTTTACGACAGTCCCCAAGCTGATCTCATCCTCCTTGACCGATGACCCCAAATTTGCAAGCGCATCGGCTTTATTGTTTTGTTCTCGAGGTACATGTTGTAAGGTCCATTCCTTAAAACGGTGCAAAGTTACCTGCAGCTTGTCCAAATACATTTTCATTCTATCCTCTCAAACTTTGAAGGTTTTGTTTACTTGGTTCACCACCAGCAAAGAGTCACACTTGGCTTCAATGACTTCTGCTCCCAAGCTTTTAGCTAGTTCGAGACCTGCAATCATGGCCTCGTACTTGGCCTTATTGTTAGTCAACTTAGAAGTTTTGATGGATTGTCTAATAGTGTTACCCATGGGCGGCTTCAAAATGATTCCTAGCCCAGACCCCTTCACATTCGAAGTGACGTCTGTGAAAAAGGTCCACACCCCCGATGATGTACCCGATTTTAACAACAGTTCCTTTTCAACTTCGGGTATGAGGGTTGGCGTGAAATCAACCACGAAGTACGCTAAAATTTAAGACTTGATAGCCGTTCGGGGTTGATATTCGATATCGTACCCACCAGTTTGACGTTCTATTTGGCCAATCGGCCCGATAGTTCGGGTTTGTGCAAAACGTTATGAAGCAGGTAAGTTGTTAATACACATATGGAGTGATAATGAAAGTATGGTTTTAACTTTCTAGAGGCGCTTATCAGTGCAAGTGCCAATTTCTCTAAGTGTGGATATCTAGTTTCTGCTTCTCCTAAGGTTCGACTTACATAATAAATAGGGAATTGCATACCTTTCTCTTCTCGAACAAGGACACCACTTACCGCGATTTTCGATACTGCCAAGTATAGTAGAGATTTCATCTTCGTTTGGAGTGTGAAGCAGTGGCGGGATCGATAGGTATCACTTCAATTCTTCTAACGCCTGTTGGCATTCTGGGGTCCAGGCGAAATCGTTCTTCTTTTTGAGTAGAAAGAAAAATTTGTAGCTTCGATCCGACGATCTCGAGATGAATCGGCCTAAAGCAGCTATCAGTCCAGTCAACCTTTGCACGACTTTTACACTGTCCACGATGATGATGTCTTTGGTGGCCTTGATTTAATCGAGGTTGATCTCGATCCCCTGATTCGACACCATGAAGCCGAGGAACTTGCCCGAACCGGCCCCGAAAGCACATTTCTCGGGGTTGAGCTTCATGTTGTATTTCCTTAGTATCTCGAACGTTTCCTGAAAATGTGCCAAATGGTCTTCTATGCGCAGGGACTTAAGTAGCATGTCATCAATATACACTTCCATTGACTTACCTATTTGTTCTTCGAACATTTTATTTACTAGGCGTTGGTAGGTAGCTCCTGCATTTTTTGTCCTGAAGGGCATTACATTATAACAATATGTTCCATACTTGGTCATAAATGAAGTCTTTCTTGGTCGTCCGACTTCATTTGAATTTGATTGTATCCGAAATAGGCATCGATAAAAGTAAGGATCTCGTGGTCTGCCGTGGCGTCAATCATTCGATCGATGTTAGGCAGTTGCAAAGAGTCTTTGGGGCATGCCTTGATTAAATCCTTATAATCTACACACATTCTAAGTTTGTTCCCTTTTTAGAGACTACGACTACATTGGCTAACCATTCGAGATATTTTACCTCCCGAACAGACCCTATTTTGAGAAGTTTAGTTACCTTGTCCTTTATAGATGCGTGCTTTACCTCGGACCGGGGTCTTCTCTTTTGTTTTGCCGATCTGAATTTAGGGTCCAGGCTTAGTCGATGTGTTGTTATCTCCGGTGGGATCCCTGTCATGTCTAAGTGGGACCAAGCAAAATAATCTATGTTATCAATAAGAAATTGAATAAGCTTTTTCCTGAGCTTGGGGGTTAACCCCGTTCCCAGGTATACCTTCCTCTTGGGCAGGTGCTCGATTAATGTAACCTATTCCAGCTCTTCAACCGATGATTTGGCGATGTCAGAATGTTCGGGAACAACAAAAGTTTGAGGAGTCAAAAAATCTTCCTCTTCTCCTTCCATTTCCTACTTCCCCGATTATGTCAATGCTGGTGGCGGTGATTGCCATTTGGCTTCATGTTTACTTTTGATGATCGACTTTTTCGAGGTTGATAGTGCCGATATCGGTGTTACCTCATCGACTGCGAATATTTATTTTGCAGTATGCTTTCTCCGTATACTGTTTTACACCGTCTGATGTCAGGAATTTCATTATTTGGTGGAGAGATGAGGGGACTGCACTCATGTTGTGGACCCAAGGCTTTCCGAGTAGGGCATTGTACCTTATGTCCACCTCGATTACGTGGAACTTGGTATCTTAAATGGTTCTAGCCACGTTCACTGGTAATAAAATCTCTCCTTTAGTTGTTTCACTGGCTATATTGAAGTCGTTTAAGACCCGAGCTGCAGGCACGATTTGATCTTGTAAGCCGAGCTGCTCCAAGACCCTCGATCGATATTTTTCAAACTACCTGGATCTACTAAAACACGCTTAACTTGACTTTATTTAGTAAGATAAAAATTCCCAGAGCGTCGTTGTGGGGCTGAGAAATTCAATCTGCTTCTTTGTCGTTGAATGATAAGGTGCCTTCTGGAACATAATCTTGGGTTCATTTTTACCTAGTGGTTGATACCTTAGTGCGTTTGAATATGGGTCCCTGCAGAATGTCGACCCGACCGAAGATCATATGAATGACATGTTGATGTTCCTCCTGTTCGTTTTTCCTGTTGGAGTCCCTTTCTCTGAAATGATTCTTGGCTCGATCGCTGAGGAACTCTCGAAGGTGACCTTTGTTGAATAAATGGGCTACCTCATCGCTTAATTTCCTTCAATCCTCGGTTATGTGACCATGCGTTCCATGATATTTGCACATCAAATTGGGGTTTCTTTGGGAAGGATCAGTCTGTATGGGTCTAGTCCATCTAGTGTCTTTGAACCTTTTGATTGCCGATATAGTTCTTGAAGCATCGATGCTAAAAGTATATTCCAATAATTGAGGGGCCTCTGTGGGATCGGCATACTTGTCGAAACTACTTTTGCTCATAAGTCCCCGAGAATTTTGTCCTCGATCACTTTTTTGATCATTTCGGGTGGAACTGCGTCCCGAACCATTGTTCCTTCAATCTGCGGTGTACGGTTGATATCGGTCTTTGTTCGATCTTGGCTCCTTGTCGATGTCCCTCTGATTTTTAGCTGCCGACCTGTTTGGATGTACTGAACCGGAAGGGGCTCCTAGTTTGTCATCCTCAACCCTAATCTTTGATTGATATCGATGGTACACATCTGCCCAAGTTACAGTTGAATACTCGATCAAATTTTGCTTCAACTGACGTGATGCTATTGAACTCCGTTCATTCAACCCTTGGGTGAAATCTTGAACGGCCCAATCATCTGTGACCGGTGGAAACTCCATGTATTCCATTTGAAATCGAGACACGAACTCCTTCAGAATTTCATTATCCCTCTGTCTTACCTTGAAAAGGTCCGATTTCCTTGTCCTGACCTTTATGGCCCCGGCGTGCACCTTTACGAAAGAATTTTCTAACATGGAAAATGAATCGATGGAATTTGGCGGTAGGTTGTGGTACCAAATCATTGCTCCTTTCGACAGAGTTTCTCCGAACTTTTTCAATAACACAGATTCAATCTCATCATCTTCCAAATCATTACTCTTGATGGCGCATGTGTAGAAGGTAACATGCTCGTTGGGGTCGGTGGTCCCGTTATATTTAGGTATGTCTAGCATACGAAACTTCTTTGGAATGGGTTTCGGAGCCGCACTTGGAGGAAACGACTTTTGTACAAACTTCTTCGAATCCATCCCTTTCATAATTGGTGGTGCCTCCGGTATATGATCAACTCGGGAGTTGTATGTTTCCACTTTTTTATCATTGGCTTCGATTTTTCTTCTCCCCGATTCAATTCTCTTGGTGAGCTCTTCGAACATTTTCATTATTACAGGTCCAGTCCCCGATTCGTTACCATTCGACCTTTCCGGCACTGGCTCGATACGACGAGTAATTTTTGGCTCGACCTTGTGTTGATTTTGTAACTGAGCAATAGCAGCTTGGTGAGCCTGAAGCATTTTGAATATCACTTGGAGATTGAATCCTCCATCTCCCCTGCCCTGTGTTCCTTGGCCACCTGACCGACCTTCTTCGCGTACACCCCCTTCGAGTTCTACGCCTAGGTCCACATTTAAAGCAATGTGCTAAATGACATCGACTGTGTTGGCAACCGGTGCTCCTCCGAGATTAGCCTGTGGCACTTCGACTCCTGAAGCAATCACATTTTCATTTTCCTCGTGGAATCCGAGGCCATTGTCACCATGTGGATGCGTTTTGTGAGTTTGACATATTTTAACCTGAAAGCAAAGATACTTGAGAAGAACAAGCGTAAAATAGTGTGTTTACCAGAATCAGTACTAAACAATCACTATTATCCTTAGCTCCACAATGGGCGCCAAACTGTTTATCCTAAAAATTGAGTAGTAATTAAACTTATATTGTGGTTTTAAGGATATGTGATTTAATCCAATACCAATTGATAAACAAAGAATTAAGTAGATAAATTAAACAATAAGATAAATTAAACCGGTATGCAAGCAATGCCTCGACCTCGATTCGAGATAGCCTCGAGGTAGGATAGTAAGAACAGTAAAGAGTAGTTCTGATAAACAATAAGTAAAATGGTACCCTAACTAAGGATATAATGTAGGCATGCTATCCTCATACAAACATCAACAAATACTTCCACGGTTCGAACCGGTGATTTATAAGTCACACAGAAACAATTTTACCGTTTATCTAAGGCGCTCCTTCCACTCCCACTCCCGTATTATGCATTCTCTTTAAAAATAACAGAGTAGTCTGTTATAACCAATTAAATTGCGTAAGTATGGTTGGAAAAAAATTCACGTTGTCACTATGTAAGTTAAACTCTAATACACCAAAAAGAAAACTAAATAGAATATCATAAAAGATTATGGGTATTAATTTGGGGGTGCGACTTTTCCCAAAATTCTAGGTAAATACGAGATATTTTGTGTACCGATCACCCCTCGGTATGGGTAGTTAAGGAGAAAGCAAGCATGATTTAAGGTAAAACGGAATTAGCAATGTTTTGCATGCCAAAGTCAAAAGACTTAATTACGAATAATTACTGATAATATGATCATAAGGTTCCTTTTCATTATGACATTTCCAATTGCTAAATATTTGTCCATTTTAGCAAGTGTATCCTTATTCAGCATAAATTTTTCAGACATGCAGATCCATCCACATCATTGATAATATACGGTAATAATACCATATAGTTCCATGTGGCTTATTTTGGAGCAACGATAAAATTGTCTTTGTGTGATTTATAGATAATTATTTCAAGCCGCGGAAGCAATTACGACTAATACTTACATTATGGTAGGCTGTCTATATCACGCCCCTTGGGTGCGCCTTTTCATCGGACCCTGTATCACTTGCATGAACACGGAATACTTTGTGCGCCGAGCTGATTTTTTTTTAATACTTTGTAGTTTGATTAGTTCTCTACAAAGGGTTAAGTCAAGTTTTAACTAATCTTTCAATGGAAGATTCAGTAAATAAACTATATATAGTTTTGCTATGTATGGTTGAGCACTATGGAGTTTCATAATTACGTTACCCATAGACAATTGAAATAACAAGTGCTTAATTTGACAGACAATTGAAAGTGGTTTATGAACTTATTGTTGTCTAAGAATAAAGCTAAGAATTCATTTATATATACGTATGTGATCACTCCATTGGATTTTGCATGCCCAAAGAGCTACAAGGCGTGGGAGGGTGCAAGATTACCATTTACCATAATTTAAGTAATTAATTAAAACATTTCCCTAATCCAGTTGCTACTAAATCAAATCCATATGGATCAGTGTTTTAAAAAGTTTTCTTGGGACTCGTGCCTTGGGCTTGTCCCGGGACAGGGCACTATTAAAACGTCCTAAGGTTCAAATGTGGGGTTTAGTTCTATGAAACTTACGCCCCAAATATCCTATTGTGCGCTTGAAATACGCCTAGCGAAAGTCTTTGCAGGAATTTAATTTCACTGTCTCCGTTCCTCTCCCCTTCTCTGATCTCCTATAAAGAGCAGTTCGGTGCATTAAGTTTTCGATGCGCGGGGTCTATAGAAGGGTCGGACCACAAGATTTATTATACGCAGTCTTACACCCTGCATTTTTGCAAGAGGTTGTTTTCATGGTTTGAACCCGTGACCTCCTGGTAACATAACAACAACTTTACCAGTTACACCAAAATTTGATAGAAAATAAACTTTCCACAAAAAAAAAAAAAAAAAAAAAAAAAAAAAAAAAANAGAAGAAGAAAAAACCTCGACATCCAGCATTATTTTCTGATGTTTATTAATCCAATATCAAGATTAAAAAAATAGTGTTAAAAGTTCTTTCTAAAGATTTTTCTCTGCAGTGATTAAAGTTTAATTCACGTTCATGTTTGATTCCTAACTAGAATAGGCCAAATATTTATGATATACTCGTATCTTGTGTTTGATGAAACAACAGGATATGATAATAGTTTAAAAATACTTTCGTATCATCTTAGGAAAATGAAACAATCTCATTTTTCACGTAAGGTTAATTGTGAAATCTCCAATCTTGTCACCTCCTATTTGTAGGGTATAATTAAATTAAGTGCCCTATATAGGTGTCAAACTAGTTTAACAGCTACACTTTTCGTCATTATTTCGTGGCAGAATATTTTATTCTATTTAATATTTTAATTCAAATTTTGAGTAAAATGAATACGTTTGTTGAGAAAAGTCTAGTTAGCGCTTTATAAATACTGATAGTTAGAAGTAGGGGTGTTCAAAAAAACCCGAAAATCTGAATCAAATCCAAAATCGAACTAAACCGACCAAAAAAATGATACTGTTTAGGTTTGGTCTAGTTTTGATTTTGAATTTTAAAAATCGATTAAATTTGGTTTAATTTTGGTTTTAATAAGAAAATAACCGAAAAAATCAAACCAAATCGATTATAAAAGTAGCTATTTAAAATTATTATTACACTTATATATATATATATAT